>PVIC010013041.1:0-25923 GCA_004025085.1 Thryonomys swinderianus
TTTTTTTTGTAGTACTATATTTTTCATAATGCAGCTCATTTCCTTGGTAGGATGAACTTCAGGTTATATATGCATGTACATACTGATATTTACTTATTTATCTGTTCTAACTGAATAGGATGTTCTCATTTTTTTTTTCTGTGAGTTCATTGTTGTCACACAGAGATGTCACTGGTCATTATGAACTGATTTTATATTCTCCCACTGTTTTCAATTTGTTTATTGGTTTTGAGAGTCTGCTACTAAAGTGTCTTTTGTCTTCTCTATAAGGGATTGTGTCATCAGTAAATAAGACTAGATGGATTTCTACCTTTTCTTATGTGCTTCTTTAGCTTTTTTTCTTTCCTCTTCCCTGATTGTTGTGGTTAAAATGTCAAGTACTGTATTGAATGTGAGTGTTGAGAACAAACACCTTGTTCTGGTTTTAAACAGAATGATTTCAGGTTTTTCTTTTTTTTTCCTCATTTACCTTAATTTTCCAAATTGGTTTGTCCTCAATGAATTTTATGAATTTGAGTAAAGGTCCTTATATAATTATTTTTTTTCAGGGTTTTCTTTTAATCAATAATGTATGTTGGACTTCATCAAGCTTTTTTAATTTACTGAGATGATGGTATGTTTTATCCTTATTTCTGTTTATGTGGTGTGCTATATTTATTCTTTTCAAATTTTTAATTATATTTTATTATTTTATCCCATTTATTCCAAGTCTTTTCTCCTCTAAATATAAAAGCATTCCATTTTCTTGCTTCTATTTTCACTTTCTTCTTTCCTTTTCTCTCTCTACTCCTTTGTTTCCCTTCACATTTGAATATTTTCTTCCAATTTCCCAACGCTGGTTATACATTTCAGTACTTATTTCTACTTTTGATTTCTCACAACAGAGAAACACTGTGTTATTTAAACATGTGTGTCTGATTTACTTCACTTAAGAATATGGTCTCGGGCCGGAGGGTTAGCTCAGTGGTTCCGGCGCCTGCCTCGCAAGCGCAAGGACCTGAGTTTGATCCCCAGTAACCACATATTATGCTGGGAGTGGAGACATGCCCACCAACAATCAACACCGCATACCACAATGCCGGACGTGGTGGCTCACGCCTGTAATCCCAGCACTCGGGAGGCAGAGACAGGAGGATTGCTGAGCTCGCGGCGGCTTGCCTGGGCACCATAGTGAGCCCAGGGCCAGCCTGAACTACAAAGCGGAGACCCTGTCTCAAAAAAGAATATGGTCTCAAGGATCATTCATTTATGTATAAACGTCTGGAGTGCATCCTTCTTTATGGCAGAGTAATACTCCATTGTATAAAAAATACATCATCATTTATTCATCAGTTGATAGGCATTTGGGCGATTTGCAGGATTTAGCTGTTACAAACTATGCTGCTATATACATGGGTGTGCATATATCACTGTAGTATGATACTTTAATTCTTTCAGAAAGATACCAAGAAGAGATATGGCTGGGTCAAATGGAGCCTCTAGTTTGTTTTATTTATTTATTTATCTATCTATTTATTTATTTATTTATGAAATCTCTCCACACTGATTTCCAAAGTGCTTTCATGAGTCTACACTACTACCAACAGTACAGAAGAAGTTTCTTTTTCCTCACCTCTAGCTTTTTTTATTGGTTGATTTCTTGATAATACCCATTACTTCTGGCAAGAGATGAAATCTTATTGTTGAATGATCCTTGAAACTCTGGGATGAAGCTGACTTAATCATGATGCCTTTCTAATAATTTGTTACACTCTGTGTATAAGTATCTTTTTGAGGATTTTTGCATCTATGTTCATTAAGGTATCAGGGCCATAGTTTTCTTTTATGTTGAATCTTTGAGTTAAAAGATAGAGGGGCAGAAGATTTAGCTAGTGGTTAGCTCTCCTGCCTAGCAAGTGCAAGAACCCTGACTCGATAGCAGTAACCACATACAACAATACCAGCACTGGTGATTCACGCCCAGCAGCAATCAGTACCACATACCACAGTGCCGGGTGTGGTGGTTCACGTCTGTAATCCCAGCACTCAGGGGGCAGAGGCAGGAAGATTGCTGAGTTTTAGGTTTGCCTGGGCTGCATAGTCAGCTCAGGGCCAGCCTGAACTGCAAAACGAGATCCTCTCTCAAAAAAAAAAAAAAATAAATAAATAAAGTTACGCTGTCCTCAGTGGATGACCTGGCAATGTTCTTTCCCTTTCACTTTACAGAAAAGCTCATAGAACAGCAACAGAAAAATAAGGAAGTAGTACAGTCCTGTATTTCAAGTTATATTGCAAAATTACAGTAATAACATAAAACTGGTACAAGAAATAGACACTGATCAATGAAGGGAAATTGAGAATGAAGAAACAACTCTTTTCACCTTCAACCCCTAAATTTTAGCAAAGGCTCTAAAAAACAGGAGATGAATACAAGATAGGCTCCTTAACATATGGACAGGAATGCTAATCATCCACATCCAAAAGAACTGCTTTTCCATTTGCAAAAGTTTGAATATTAACCTATATCTCACACTCTGCATTACATAAAAATCAGTTCCAGACCTAGTTATAAAGAAAGAAACACTGAATCTGCTGGAAGATAAAGTGAGTAAAACTTCCAAAGAGATAGACTTATAGAAGAGCTTTTTGAACAGAACCAAAACTACCACGGAATAATACCAAAAATTAACAAATCAGATTATATCAAATCAAACAAATTTAAACATCAAAGGGAACAGCAAAAGAGTCAACAGAACTTATAGACTGGGCAACACAATTACCAGCTCTCCCTTGGACAGAGGAATAATATGCATAACATATAAAGAACTAAAAATACTGACCCCCCCCCGGAAAAAAAAAAAACTAAATTAAAACAGAACTGAAATATGTACGCCTTTCTCAAAAGAAATGAAAATGGCCAGGAATTACAAAAACGAGTATTTTTTAACTTTGGTTATTAGACAAATGCAAACTAAAACACTGAGATTCCATTTTACTCCAGTAAGAATGAATATCATCACACACTGAAAGTACAACAACTGCTGACCAGACTATGAGTAAAAAAAGATCCCTCTATACTCTGGATATGATATAAATTAGTATAGCCACTAGGAAGATCACTCTGGAGATTTCTCAAAAAAAAAAAAAAAGAAATTCTATTTGATTAGAAAATGATAATAAAATTGATATCATCTCATAATAAAAATCCAGTACTTAGGTAAATATAGCCATCATAAATATATATCACTCAGCGCTAGAAATTAGGA
The DNA here is from genome assembly GCA_004025085.1 of Thryonomys swinderianus. Classification (NCBI taxonomy): domain Eukaryota; kingdom Metazoa; phylum Chordata; class Mammalia; order Rodentia; family Thryonomyidae; genus Thryonomys; species Thryonomys swinderianus. The sequence goes on from PVIC010013041.1 coordinate 3,246, forward strand.
ATTCATGAAGGGAGAGCTAGCAAGCTGAGAGTACTAGACATATTAATGAAGTTGTGTATTCCAGTATCTTTCTCTAAGGAACTGATGGAAATACTAGAAAAAAGGTATAAACCTGAATAACAGAAGGATCTATTGGAACGGAAGGGAGCCTGTGGTGATAAAGTTGTCTCTATCCTGATCATAGTTATGCAGTTACACATGCATAGAATTGCACAGAGCTACAAACACACACACACACACACAGGGGCATTCTAACAATTATAGAAACATTCTGTTGAATTGTACCAATGCCAATTTTCATGCATTAAAATTGTTTCTAGGTAATATGTTAATATTGGTAGAAACCAAATAAAGAATTTGAGTTTATAAACTTTCTTACATCTGTCTTTGAAACTCCTTGTAAATCTGGAATTATTTTAAAATTAATGATATTTTTAAGATGTAGAATATAAGTAAGTAAATAATTATATACACATGTTGTGTCAGAATTCAGAATCACTTGCTGTCTCTCCAGTTTCTGCTCATTAGTGCTAGGCCCTGAAAACAAAGTAAAGTTCATGAAAAGGTCATTAGTTTTCACTAATAATTCTGTCGGTGAAAACCAATCATTCAAATGTCTATATAACAGAGAGGAAGAGGCTCTATCAATATCTTCATTATTTATCCAAAGACCTTTTACAGAAACACCTCAATTTTCTACATACCTCTGCTAGGGAAGATGTCCATGAAATCTTGACCCATTGATAAACATTTCTAAAGCAAGTCATAATGATTCAATATATTTTCAACAAAGTAAAATCTTCATAAGGATTTTGGAAACCATAAAAGCCAGATGAACTTTTGTCTTTAAAACTGACATCAAAGTAGGACTTTTGGTTTCCACCAAGGCTGGTTTTCATCCTTGTAGGAAGGGACATGTCTAACTTTAGCTAGTAGTTAAATAGAAAGTATGCTTATGTCTTCTGTTAAAAATATATGAGAAACTGAAAATATTACTGGGTTCTAGAATGTATGCTGGATATTTTGAAATAGAAAATATTCAGAAAGAAATGTGCTGGTGTGAGTAATGAGGGGTAAAGAAAAAATGTGATTGTAATAAAAAAAGGGAAACAAAACATGTATTTAGGAGGTGGGGGTTGTGGGGTGGGTAAGGGAATGGGAAAAAATGAGAATTAAATTGTGTCATATACTGGCACAAATTCCCAATATTGTGCATTATCATGATATGTAAATACAATGTACAAATAAAGATAAAAATTTTAAAAAATATATAAGCTAATACCACAACTTATATTTTCTTCAAATTTCAATAGTCATTTTCCAAAAAATGTCATTAATTTTATATCAAGGCTCCTTTTTAACATAAAGTTTTAGTGACTACATACTCTATCATCTATCTATCTATCATCTATCTATCATAAATAAATCACTTACTGGTCATTTCTAAAATTAGGTGAAATACCTCAAACCTAAGACTTTCTACATGAGTAAATGGTGAACTAAGATCTCATCAATTGATACATCCAATAATCTAGAAATCTATACAGTAAAGTGAAAGCTATTGTATGAACTGTATGAGAAATATCAGTGTGATATTAGGAATTCTTCCTTTCTCTGCAATGTATATTCACTTTTAAAAGTCAGGCTGAGCAGAATTCCACAATTTAATAAATTATCAAGCCATTTAGGATGCATAATTAATTGGGTCGTACTCTGCCACATTTATGAGGATTATTCATGCACAGTATGAGATAACAAATTATTTTGTTAATAAAAATATCTTGAGAGACATTTTGAAGACTCTTCCCTTGAGTAACTTCAGTTGGTGTAATTGCTGTCTGATAACTATAGTTTTCTGTTGGATAAATCAGGAATCAGTTGTTTACTTTTTTATAATTATGAATTTAATCTGTAAACTACTTAAGTGATTTGTAGAGGGGATGCAAGGTGATATGGGAATTTGTAATTTTAAAATGTTTGAAGCAACTTAAAAAAGACAAAGTTGTATTTTTAGATGGGAGATGTGCACTTATATTTATCTATGTATTGTAGGTGTGCGTTTTTTTCTTTTGAACTCTATACAAATTTTTAACACAGTAATTTTTGAAGCAAATTTTTGAAAGCATAATTCTAATCAGAGCTCATGACTGTCAATATGGGAAGGGAAAAAGAAGGTTTTTTTTTCTTCTTTTACTAGTAAAGAAAGAAAAGGCCAAAATACATCAAATAATATTTAATTGGTATTGGAAATATTCCAAGTTTGACTTTCAAAAAAAATAGCTTTGATTACAATAGTTCATGTTGGGCTCATGTTGAGCCTGCCAAAAATCCAAGTTAGATCAGAGCTTTTTTGAAATAAACACAAGCTTAATCTGATGTAGATATTTCAGAACTCCCACTGGTTTAGTTATAACATCATCTGTTACTAAATGATTTATAAATTACCCTCTACAGACAAATTTCTTCAAGATGGAGGGTAAGATATTTTAACCCAAAGACATAAGGATGTGTCTAACTCATATATTAATGATGTGGAACAACATTTCTTGGAAACAAAGATCTTCCCTGATCATTATTTTCAAATACTGATTCCTCAGCATTTATTCAGTAAAAGGTGATTGTCATAATTGCTCAGTGACATAAAGAACTTGTGATTGAGAGCATGCTGTACATCCGGGACTGAAGTGTGCACTCTCAAATGCCAATTATGGTCTTAAGACAGACCATGGGGCATGAACCGGAGCTTCCCAAGCACCTGCTGTGGATTGTGGGCATGTTGCTTAATTACTGTGTAAAGAATGCATTATCTGTTTCTCTATTAGAGTGGAAATAATACTACTGTTTGCCTTTGAAGACCACTGCAAAGAAGAAATGAGTTAAAACATGTGAATCCCTGAGAAGAATCTGGTATAAAGCATTATTATTTGTTAGTAGTGTCATTTTTACCATTATTTTGAATATAAAATCTGAAATTATTTAACTTCCTCACTATTACATGATATTTAATGTTAGATATTTATCTAACATTGTGAACTTCTTGTTTAATCATAATCTTGCATTCTGCCTTGGTGATACTTCTCATTATTTCATGTGAGTACAAATAATTATTTTAAAATTAAGAATTTTCACTGTAGCATTTTCTAGTATTCATCAAATAAACCAGGTCCAGAAAAATCTGTTGCTCCTCTGAAAATTATTATGGAAACTGTATATAAATTACCAGGGAATCAATGAAAATGCATATAAGTTCATGAGCTTCACCTTCATTTATAGAAGCAGATGCACCTCCTGGATTATTGAAGGTGTCTGTGTAATGTTTCAGCATCTGGTTGAAAAGTGTTTAATTAAATATGTACTTGAGTTGCCCACTTAAGGTCTCAACATTTTTTTTACAAATATTTAACGTCAATTCAGTATACAAGTGTCAATATCATGCCGTTTTACATTTACAAGAAAAATTTTCATTTTTCGAGAAAGACTCAGTATTACTGAGGCCTGAGATGTACTTCCATTCAACTTCTCATTCTGCCTTTATGACTATTAATAAATATTGTACACAGCCCTGTAGAACAGGCAGTGTCAATGCCCTCTCAAATATGAAATGTCCCAGAGAAAGGAACACAGAACAGTTAAATTTATTCACAAGGTAGAGTACTACACAGTTTTTAGCACAGAACTAGGAAAATTTGCAAGCATTCCATACATTCCCCCTACTACTGTCAGGTGTAGTTATGGTGCTGTCATTAAATACAAGATACAAACTAGTATTGAATGAGATTGTTTATTTAAGTCCATTGCAAATAAATCCTTAGAATTATAAAATATATTTTAAAAGAGCTAGAAGCTTGAATGTTCTCATCACAAGGAAATGATAAATGTCTGAGGAGATACACATACTTATCCTTATTGGAACAGTATATAATGCACTGAAATATTCCAAAGTACTTGATAAACTGGTATAATTACTAGGTATTGATTTTAAAACTTAAAGGACAAAAAAGATAAGATGGGGACACTTATGGTTATTTTGAAAGTACTTGATGAATTCTTTACATTAGAATGTGGCTGAATTATGAGACAAATTCTCTATCATCTTACTGAAATAACAGTGGAATGGCTATTTCTTGTCACAAAGCAATGCTACTTTCAATACTTCACAGTTCAGTGCAGAGAATGTGTACAGTTCATTTTGCTGTGGTAAAGCCAGACTAGCATCTGAGCAACTGCTCCCACCTCCACTTCCACTTCCGGGAAAATGAAGGAGCTCTGAAGTTTCGTTGCCCTCTGGGGATTTTGTGATATATGTGTGGTTACAGACAGCCCTGTAGAACAGGCAGTGTCAATGTCCTCCCCACAAATACGAAATGTCCCAGAGAAAGGATTGCAGAAGAGTTAAATTTATTTGCTATCCTGGTGGCAATTGTTTTGCGTGATAATGAACTCAAACCTAATTATTATTGTTCAGCTATTATATAGCACTTTAGTTTTGCAAAGTGCTTTACAAGAATTTTTTTATTAGATAATCATCACAATAGCCCTGTAAAGAAGGTCAGGGTATCTCCAAGGAAAAAAAAAGATGAAGCTATTTTTATGAAACATCTTACAATAAAATGTTCTAATTTTCCTAACTCTAAATATAAATGTTTTATATTGTGATTTGTTGTGTCATCTACCTGGTTTTATCATGTGTAATTTTGAATCACCCTGAGTATTCACTGCCTGATGTAATAGCTGAGAAAGTTCTGCAGTCTAAAGGACTACATAAATGATCATTAAAAATGTAAATGTTGGAGTAACTAATCACCAAGGTGGAAATTTGGGAAAGGAAATGGTTAACAGGAAATTAGAATTCATTCCATCAGAAGCACAACAGGGGACCTTTGCATTGCTTTGTAATTCCCTGGTCATGGTTAATCCACGTATTTAAGAAATAATTTCTGATTTAATTATCAGAAATACTCTTATATCTTCTAAAGATCTACAAAATGGAGTGAAATGAAGTGTGTAGCTGCCTCAAAATAACACAACTAGTCGTTGGTCAATTCAGTAGTTGAATACAAATCTTCCTAGTCTAGATCATGTGAACATCTTTATTCTTTTTTTTTTTTTTTGGTTGTTGTGGTAAAACCAATATGGTCACTAATTCTGAAAAGTTGCACAGAAAAATAGAATCTCTCTTCTGTAAAACGTCTAGTATAAACTACTATTGTGCATCATCTTACCTTCTTAGGGAGAGTGTGTCACTCTACTGTCAGGAATGTGCCACCTGCTACCATGGGAGGCTTCTATAAGAATGAGAGAAGTACTGGGCGTGGTGGCTCAAGCACTCGGGAGGCAGAGACAGGATTGCTGAGTTTGAGGCTTGCCTGGGCTACATAGTGAGCTCAGAGCCAGCTTGAACTACAAAGCGAGACCCTGTCTCAAAAAAAACAAACAACAACAACAACAAAAAAAGAATGAGAGAAGTAATGACCTTCTGGAGTCCTGAAATTGCCACTGGAATGATGACTGGTGCTGTACAATGTCACTACATACTTCGTTGGACAGTGCTTGCAGTGATCTAGAAATCCCTGCCAAGGGAAAGTATTTTGTTCATGTACATCTCGTGCTATTTTTATTGAAAAGAAAATGTCAAACTCCTCTGCTTAACAGAATACCAGGGAGAGCAGAGTTGCAAAAAAACAGGGCATCTCACCAAGAGAGGAATTTACTTCTGGTAGTTGAGAGTTTCTTTCTGAGAAATATGTTGCTGACAGCACAAGATACAGATTCCCGGGCTTCTGAAATCGCCATGATGGAGGCTAAGATCCACAGGACGAGCACAGTGGAACTGAACCCAGTTATGATGAGCATAGATGGACTCCAGACTACAGGGAGGCAGCTGTGGCCCCAGGAGACGCGGGGGTCCTGTCAGTGTTCAACGAGAGAGAGACATTCTGTGGCCTGGCAGCGGCGGCCACTGCAGATCCACGTGTGTTCCTTTTGTTTTCTGCTGCGGCTGCCATTCTCCCCAAGGGCACTTGCTGGGGACAGTCCCAAAGCACAGGGCCTGATAAATAGATGCAGCTGGGAGGCTAAGATTTCTGAGGAAGTCCTCAGAAGGCTTAGACGTGAACTCGACTGACTTCCGCTGGATGCAGAATTCTCCGTCATGGGCTTTTTACACTCTATGACTTTCCCGCGCCGGGCTGGAGAAGCGCGTTCACCTGCGGCCTGAACACGGACCTCAGAAGACAGCCCCAGAAACCAATGTTTTCAGAGACACCTGATCTGTCAGATATCCATAAAACCTTTCTAGAACATTTTTTTTACAGCAACAAAACAGTAGGTAGTTTTGAATAAGGAAAGCTTGACTTTCTTCACGTTACATAGAAGTATTTATTTTGTAAAGAGGTATTGATTTTCTGCAAGCTTCATTTCAATAGCAACTTAGGAAAGAGAATTATGTGGAAATAAATTTAGGAAAGTAAATCATGTAGAAAGGAATTTGTATTGTTGTTCTTAACAGCATCTAGCTGTTCATATCATGCACATGACCTGATTTCATGTAAGACTGCTGAACTAGATAATGCGTGGGGAAATTAGAGTTTGTTTTCCTCAAAGAAAAATAAAGTAACACGCACCAAATGTTGAGAGAGCTTTAGTTAGAAAAGGCATTTACTACTGATTTCGGACTAGTTATTAAAAGTATTTGATAGTATTCTGTCTGAGAAAACAAAACAATGTGCTAACACTAATGATGATTAAAGAGAAATAATCATATAAAATAATTACCATGACTATGTAAAGTAGACTTGCCCAGGGGCAGATCCACGTTCCAAGAGGCCCTCTTTTCCCTAAAGACTGTCAGGTTTTCCAATTTCTGTATTAAGAGTTCCCTCTATCTTTTTAAGAGAGATTTAGCTTGCTTGTGGGAAAGCGAGAGGGTAGGCAGACTCTGGGAGCGATGGCCACAAAGGTCTTTATTTTCTTAGTGGGGTAAGCACGTTCCCTGGCTCTGCTCGTGGTATTGGTCACGAGGTGCTTTGCTCCCTGGGGTCTCGGGCAGCTGTCCTGAGCACAGCCCACTGCACGCCTCGGAGCCGCGTTCTGACTGTGCAGAAGGGCGTGGCCTCGCACCTCCCAGGAGTGGGGGCTGTGAGGTGGGGCTGCTGCCATGCAGATTTTTCCTACAGGCTTTATAACTTGATGAACGTCGTCTCGACTTTTTTTCATTTCAGACATAGCCTGTAAAATGAGAAAACATGCACCCAGGTTTAAAAAAATAAAATCTCCCAGAACCTAGAATCTGAAGTCAATTAAGTGATAAATGTAGTCCAATTAGTTTAGTAATTCATAGATAATGGAGTTACATATATCAACTATGTATCTATGTATGTGTACATAAACATCTATATTTCTCTCTATATAAACATACTCACATATGTGTATTTTTAATTTTTCTCTTCATAATTCATCCTGTAAATATATTAAATGTATGAGAAATACCAGAAAAATTCTGTATTCAAATAAGGGTCAGTATTTGCCAGAAATAATCTTTCATTTTATTACAGTAATTAGAATTTTTTCATTTATAAATCACATAAAAATTGTCATGCAATTTAAAACTCATAGCACTTATTATGATTTAGCACTTTAGTTCCTTGAAAATTTGTATTACATTTTAACTTCTTCATGTTCCACCCAAATTTTATTTGTAAGTGTGCCTTCAACATGGACTAATACAACCCCTTCTGTTTTTTTTTCATACTTCTCATAAGCATCTTTCAGTAGAAGAAATTAAACATTAGATTTGATGTTGGCAAATTAAATGCATCTTATACACCATGTATTTAGCTTAGAACTTCTATAATATTACACATCCTGGAGTTTTCCTTCATGGAAGATGCATTGCAAACAAAATTAAACAAAACACGTAATTGTAGCTTCTTTCTGCTGAGAAAAATAACAGAGTTGTGGCAAGTCTTACTTCCATCAAATTACTTTGTAAAAAATATTAGGCTTATTGATACATGTTAAGTGTATATTGTGATCCTACTCAGGAGTGATAATTTGTCCTGTCCATAATACTTCTTGTTCTTTCCCATTTTTCTTACCTACCTTTTACTTTTTGTTTATGAAAACTCGGTTTCCATTTTTTCCTCATATTTTTTCTAGCCCCCACCCCGGCAAACAACCCAAATGCCCATCAACTGGAGACTGGATAAAGATTTGTTGTTGTTACTGTTGTTTTAAATACAATGGAATGATATTCAGCAAGTATGATAGAGACATTGAGAGCTACATGCACGCCTATTGAGCCCATACTCATAAATGAAATAAATAGGACACACTTGTGTAAATACAAAATAGTATTTCTGATGTGAGAAATTAAAAGTGTAAGTGAGGTTCATCAAATTACCCTTCTGGGTTTTATGTGTTTGTTTTTCTTTTTAAAATTAATTTTATTGGTGCATATTATATATGCATCATGATCACACTTGATACTGAGAATTGGTACTAGTATATGACACAATTTAATTTTCATTTTTCCCATTCCCTGCCCACTCTACAACCTTCCCTCCCCCTAAATACATAAGCTTGTCTTTCTTTGTTTAAATCATCAGTTATTTCTTTTTTTCACTTACCCTTTCCCACCTTTTCCCTTTGAGTATTTTCTATTCCACAGTATCTATCATGCCATTTTTTTGTTGTTGTTGTTGTCATTTTGGAGTTTATTTTGAGATAAGTTCTGACTATAAATCAGACTGGGCTTGAACTCACTATGTAACTTAGGCTGGCTCTGAACTCCTCAGAATCATCCTGCATCAGCCTTCCAAGTGCTGGGATTACTGCATGTGGCCTGACCGTTTCCTGCTGTTCTGATCCAGCATATGTTTGGCTACAGAAATAACAGATCAAAATAAGAAGAGCAAAATCAAGTGCTTAAATGCACTTACCAAACTACTTCAGTGATTTCCAAAAATTTAAAAATTATAAAAATGCATCTAGAATATTCTAAATTGTATTCTCTCTTAAGAGTCTGATGACTCCTTTAATCTTTCTGAGGTCTAGGCCCTATGCACAGAGAGAACAAAGCAAGGCCTGGGGGAGGAACTTGCGGAGGAAGTGCCCACTTCCAGGGCTTCACTGGTTGTCCTTCTCGCAGCCCTTCCTTTCCCAGTGCCAGGATGAGAGAGGCTGAGAGCTCTGGACCTGATTTCCCTCCAGGTATGTCTTCACCCTAATCTGTTAGCCCGGAGCCTCAGAAATTGATCAACAGTTAAATAGATCTTTCCTTGCATTTATTTTAAACTAAAGGAACACATGTATGACTTGTTAGCATTTTCTATTATTTAAATAAGTACAGTGCATTGTGTGACTGAAATGTAATAGTTGCAGGAATTTATTCTACACTTAGATGGAGGTTCATAAGGTCACAAGATAACATTGTTACTAGATTGTCTTAAACGTTTAAGGGGCATTATAGGAGCTTATCTTGCACTTGTTCTCACTCACTCCCCTTTTCTCTGCCTGGGTGGGAAGAAGTGAGAACCTGGGCCTGTCTTAGAGTCCCAGAAAGTCTCCAACTGGTGGAAAAGTGAAGAACTTGGACAGCAGGAGGAGACGGAGTTTTGAATCAGAGAAGCTTGGGCTGGAATTCAAACTCATTGCTCACAAGCTGCGTACCTCTTGGCTATGTGTACCCCTATTCCTTCGTCAAAAGATTGAGGATAATACTGACTGAGGGGCATTCCTCTGATATCAGGGGTTTGTTTTTATAAACTTGGTCCAGATCCTAAAATCTCTATAATGTTTCTTATGCATCAACATTAAACTATTTTGTGACCCAGTCCACAAACTAAGCATGTCCTTATCTACAGAAAGGGGAAATTCAATAATAATGAGTGCACCTGAGTGGAAGGACTTGGTGGCACCTTTTTCTTAGTGATCTGGCCACTATCGGTCTCATCTGACCTTTGGATGGACACTGACATTGGGCAGAGGGCACCAAACAGGTGCTGAGCTGAATGTCACCGCTCACATAAAGGACAAAGGACAATATGCACCTATTCAAATATAAGTGAGTTAAACACATGACTACTGATGAGAAAATGGGAGAATTCCTTCTTAATATCTAAACCTCATGTAAAATGTCTACTCCAGAAAAGGCAGGAGAAAGTTATGTTCTATTAACATTTTCTTCAACATTATGCAGGCGAACTCATTATTCACCACCTACAGTTCTATAAAGTGGATCTGCACTTGCCCTTCTATAATTTAGCTGAAATTCCTAAATCAATTCCTTGTTCTCTTGTATAAGAAGATTTCTTCAGTAAGATATAAAGGATACTTTAAATGGGATGGTAAATATGAGGGCACCATAGGTCCAAGCACATAATAAAGCTCAATATGTCTTTTATGCCTTTTCTTTGCATTTTTCTTCCTGTCACCCTTCTCACCTGTTCCATGCAGGTGGATGGAGGTGGGACACCCTGGAACAGAGATCTCTGAGTCCTTGTCAGTCTTCTCAGCTCGGCTTCCCAAGCAGGCTTCCCTGGGCCCTCTGCCCTGGGCCCCACTTGCTCCTAGCTGGCTCCAGCTCTCAGGAGAGCTATGAACAGGTGAGCCAGGGGGCAGACTGAGCCCGCTGAGAGTGTTTGAAGCGCCACTGCAGCCATGACTAATTTATTTAGTATTCAAAAATCAGTAAAGATTCTTCTAACACATCACTCCACCAAATAAAAGAGAATAAAAATAAAGGAAAACCTGTTTGGTGCCTCGGGCATGTTCAGTGTGTTGTCCAGGTCAGCTCATTTCAATACTTAATTTGTGGCACTTCATCTAATTGAATCATTTAACACTCAAAAAGTAATTACAAAAATGAACAAATTTGGTTTCCTGGGGTTGGTATTTGACATTTCAAAACACTGAAATCCCTGCTGTTGGCTTAACTATATTTGGTATTCAGCAATTAAACTAAATTAATTCTGAATATAGGTTATGGATGAACTTTTATGTCTAAGACTCTCAGTCGGGACTTATTTATAATGTAATCGGATTTAGTAATGAATAAAGGAATAATTCCTATAGTATCCTCTTTCACAATTAAATAACAAACCAGAATATTATCTGGCAGGTTGCCAGACATCAAAGCAAATAACCAGATACTAGAACTGGAAAAGTACAGGAGATCAACTAATACAGTCCATACTTCATGTGTAAGGACAGAGAGACAGAGACACCAAGGGACTGACTGACACCCTGTCTCTGTTACCCACCATCAAAATTCATCGTTCAAATCTCCCCTTCTCTAATTTTCTATTAAATTAGAAAACTAGTGGTTGAGGATCTATATGTATGTATAGGTACAACTATTACATGAGGGTATACAGTCATTTTTGAAATATGATAGTATAAAATGTCAGGCAGTTACGTCCGCGTCCTGTCATGTATTACAAGATATTTATACACATTACATTCCTCTTGCTCCTATATACAGGACTACAAAAGTCTAGATTCAGAAGACAAGGAATAGCTGTGTCAACCTGCATCTGCATGATCTACACAAGTTAGCTTCTTCTGACACCTGTCATTTGAGCAGAACATGCAGTCCACAAATTATCCAATTCACCAAAATTGTATTAGTTACTTTTTCATCACCAGGACCGATTACTCAACACCCGTATCACGAACAGAAGTATGTCGGGCTCATGATTTTAGACAGTTTAGTCATGTTTGGCTGGCTGTGAGGCAGAAATGGTATGGCAGAATGGGGCAGTGGAGGCAGAGAGTCATGCTGCCAGTGTCAACCTCCTCTAAACAGCGTTTTCAGCTATGAACTTATCAGTAGATAAATCCATTAATGGCATAGCAATCCCATGATCCAATAAAGTTATGAAATTCCCCCATTGGATACATGAGACTTTGGGGGATGCTTAAAATCTAAATCATGATGTTCCACCCCTTGCTAGCACAAGGCTCATATCCATGTCTCACACAGAATGCATTTAACCCATCTTGGGTGGTGGCTGAATCATGAGTGTGAGAAACCGCACCAAGCTGCCCAATAACTAGACTGGTGCACTGTTTTGTTTAGAATAATTCTGAGTATGGATAGTGGAAACCTCTAAAATGTGTCTGGTGGCCAATTCTTCTAGCCTGGATGGACTAGAATGGAAAAATTAGAAGGCAGGCTTTGCTGTATCAGAATGACAAAACAGCAATCAAACCTCAGGTCACACATCTATGATGATTTATATATCAGGTAAAAGATTGAATTATATTACATCACAATTTTTTTCTTTTTTTTTGAGTGTGATCACAATGTGTATATACAATGTACCAATAAACAAAATTTTTTCAATCCACAAAAAAATGAAATAAAGTTAACTAAAAGTCAAGTTTCAAGTTTACCTTGAGCAAAGTAATGACAAGCCAAGATCCTGTCTCCAAATAAAAGATTAATACCTCAGTAGGAAAGTCCTGGTTTTATTTTCAGGTACCATAAGTAAATATAAAGTAAATAATACTCGATAAGCATCAATTTATGGATACTAAAAGACATAAAACCTCTAATAAAAGGCTCATGAAAATCAGGTATATAATACCTTTACTCCACTGAATATGACAAAATTATTTGACATCCAACTTAATCTGAAGCTGTTTACTTAAAACTGGGTCATACAAAACAAAAATGCTGACTACTCACAGTGGAAGTACACAATACTGAAATCGACTTGTCATACTTCATTCTAAGGGCAAAAATTTCATCTCCAAATGGAAAACTGGGATTTTACCTATTCAAATAATCTCATATTATTCCACTTAAAAACAATATGATCCTGGGGGGGAGTAGGAAAATTAGTAAAATGAAAACCACAACCCTGAAACCTGAAAACAACATTACCATGACTCATTAAACTACCTGTGAACACAAGGCCACAGACTCCTGTCTGTCTCCTGGCTTCCCCTCGCGTTCATCTTCCTGTTTTCCAGGGGCCACTGGAACTGACTGGCAGCCGGACTGAGCCCTGGAACCAACTCTGTGCTCTGCATAAGCCTAGAGCCTCCTGAAAAAAACTCCACTTGGCCTGTAGTTTGTTATCTGTGGTGATCTCTGACATTTTTGTACCTACTCGGACTTGACTCCCAACTCTTCTTCAGATGTTGTAATCACTGCTAACCTTTCTCAGCCATTCTGTAACCTGTGTTTCATCTTGTGAAATGTGACGTGTGACTTGAATGTTACAGATCTTAGTAAGATTGAAATAAAAGGATCTTCAATTACCTGGCTAGTTGACTACTAAGTGACTATTGAGTACATAGCATCATAAACCTGAATAAACTGATATATCTCTTGAATTTATTTATTCTAGCACTCTAACATTGTGAGATGAAAGAAACACGTGACAAGTCTGCATTACTGGCATGGCTTGGTCATGATAACTGGCACTATCAATAGGAATGCATTTCTTTGTTTTGTTTTGTTTTGTTTTGTTTTTGTTTTTTTGAGACAGGGCCTCACTTTGTAGTTCAGGCTGGCCCTGAGCTCACTATGTGGCCCAGACAAGCCTCAAACTCAGCAATCCTCCTGTCTCTGCCCCCCGAGTGCTGGGATTACAGGCGTGAGCCACCATGCCCGGCACTGTGGTATGTGGTATTGATTGCTGGTGGGCGTGAGTCTCCACACCTAGCATTGTATGTGGTCACTGGGATCGAACTCAGACCTTACGCTTGAGAGGCAGGAGCCAGAACCACTGAGCTAAATCTCCAGCCCCAGAAATTCATTTCTTAAAGAAAGAATGCAGAGAGTAGAAAACCATGGCAAATAACTGGAAATATATAATTTTTCAAGGTAATAAAAACTTTTGGTAATATAAATAAAATTCTACACCCTTACTAAAAACCATGAACAAAACAAAAGTATTTTCTCCCCATCTAAAACCTGACCTGTGCTTTGGTGATTCAAGAAATTGCTTGGGTGTTACCTAAGCAGATCTAATGCAAAAAATTACCATTTTAAATAATAGTAAATAACTAAAAACATGTATAATCTCATTTCAGCTATCACAAATGAAACTTAAGAAAAGCTTTACTATGTCAAGACATTTGAAGGTCTCATCCATTAATATGTTAACTGGCCATCAAAATAAAAATAATATAAGTATTTAAGCTGTCATCAAAATTATCTGTCTTACACAAAAGTTTAATAATGCAGTAAAATATTAAAATTATATCTTCCCCAAGCTTAATTAATTGGGAGAATTAAATTTCCAGATATATCAAGCAAATATACATTTAAAAATAAATATCGCCAGTCACAATGTCAGGCAGTGGCACAACACCATTCTTTTAGGTGGAAAGAGGAGGGTAAAGATCAAATGAAGTTTGAGTAGGTGAGAAAATTGGTGAGATCCTATCTCAAAATACAAAAAAAAAAAAGAAAGAAAAAGGCTGAGCAAGAAGGTTGCAGTTTTAACCCCTGATACCATAGATAAATATATAAACAAACAAATAAATATGTAAATAAATTTAACTTAGAAACAGAGAGACACAAACCCCTTAACTAGTAAAAGTCCTTTGACATCCAAATGTGTAGAACCTTTGTTCCATTTGGTAAAGTTGAGTCTCAAAAAGTTCACAGACATCCAGCTGGATCAAACACATTTTATCTAAAAATGATACTTGTGAAACAGAAATCTGGTTCTCAGAACTAACCAGGGTTCTTAATAGAGAAGGTACATGAATTCTAACCATAGAATAACAGTATCCAGCCTGCTCATCACACCTGATTTACAAATGGATCAGCCTCTGGGACACAAGAGAAAACAGAGCAAAACAAAAACTCCTGAAACTTCAAATATCATAGAGTCTTCATATAACAAAATACTTCACTTTGTATATAATGCACAAAACTCACTAACAGTGAAACATACAAATCTGTAATTTAAAAACAGGAAAAGAATTATAAATTTACAAACTCATGAACAGTCACAAACAACAGAGTCCTATGCTCGTACAATGAGATTCAAAACAATGATTAAATACATAGCAAAGACTTCTGATCATATCACTATTATAAAAAAATAAACTTTCACAAAAAAGCAGGATCATACACATCAGAAATTTATTTTAAAAGATTAACAAACAACTAATACATCAATAAATACACAAACTACACACATTAAAAATTTAATCAGAGACACAAATAATTACAAACACAACTTTCCACTCATAATACTTTAAAAATCATAAAGACTAAGTTGGAAACTGTCAAATATTTTAAAATGAACAAATGATAACATATATCCAGGCCTTCTAGATAGTCAGCATCAGCACATTACTATACATAATTCAACTTTAAAAATAGAAGAAACATTAATAATTACCTCATATATCAATACAATGAAGATACAGTAAAAACAGTAAAGTTCAGCTTTAGGCAACATTTCATATAGAACTAGATATTTTATTAATAACAGCATAGTACATCACTATTATCAGTTCATTATACATTTGAAGTCAATCACATATTATTATCCCCTAAAATATTACAAGTATTTTTATATGTTAGTAACATTTTAAAAACTTATAAACATAATATATCATATATAAATCACTGAGGAATTATAATCATAACTCAAAATCAAATAACATAATTGTCATAAATTCAAAATGTGTTATAATTAACAAGTGGTTTCAGTGTTACGATAAAAATACTTATCTAATCTTTTATACTAAAAAATATTAGATAGGAATCTGGCAAATCACAACATTGTTAATCCAAATCTCATGGATTAAATAAAACATATAAGCACTCATTAAAATAACCAAACAACTCTAAGCAGTATCCTATGAGCTGCATGATTAAATGATAAATTTTGTGAAACACTAGTAACAGTTAAATCACTCTTTTATACTGCTTATTAAATTATACATGTAAAAGTAAACTTTTTGTGGTAATAATCATTAAAGAAAAGTACTATTTGTGTTACATATATGCATCAAGTTATCACATCACACCTTATAAATTTGAACAAATGTGTCTATTAAATTTTATAATCATAGTGGGCTAGAATCATGAAAAAATAGCTTTGAAAAATACAAATTAAATTTATTGAGAATGCTTCAGAAATGCTTTGATACAGCAGATTAATATAAGTTTGGATGGATATATTTAACTAAATCTAAATCAGCGTTAACTGTTTGAGCAAGCTGTCTACTGTGGAAGAGTGAGTCATTTATTTCTTACACAATGGTATCTCCCATCACTAATGCTGTCTCACATACTCTGTAGCTTCTGTTTGTCCTTGTTCCCATTTCCAGCTTGGCCCTAGTACAGTATGGGTCAGCGAAATAACACTATGGTCAGAGTGAGACTGAACTGCAATCACTTGGTCATTAACTACATCACCTGGATAATATTTTCACCCTTTTCATATCTTCATTAATATTAATAATAATGCTACATACTCCAGAATTATTTCATGGATTGAGTTTGCTGACCCTGAACTGGATTTGACTCATACTAACAAAGCAGTAGCCTTAGTCAAACAGAATAAAGGCAATACAAGCACAGGAATTTCCTGTTCAGTATTAGAACTGAATTTAGGTGTTTCCTCAGTCTGAAGAGCCTTTATAAATGTGTCCTCCTTTCCCTTGTAACTTGGCTACTTCTCCATCAGCATTTTTAGTTTCTGTAAGTATTTCATCAAAACATCGATTGCATTGCATCTTAATGACTAGTTAAATTTCATGCATGTCCCCAAAAGCCACATGGGCATTAGTCATCCCCTAGCTAAAAAATGTCTGGCATAGCATTTCTTTAGAACTGCTTTTTCACTTTAAACTGAATGGCATTCACTCCAAACTTTATCTGGTTCCTTCCTATACCAATACCCTCCATACACCTTGTTTAACTTTGACTAGTCCCATTTCATAGATTAACTTTTTAATTTGAGTTTAAACCTCACACAGTTAAGATTTCATTTAGAAATAAGCAGTAAAAGGAGGTGTAGTAAACACATTCTACTCTCAGAAACATAATATAGTAGTAGTCCAGAAAATGTTGATCGTGTATGAATCTTATAGCGTTCATTTGAAAGTCATTTATATTAAAAGTGAAAATATTTTAAATTTGCTTTATTTCCTTCTTTGCTTCGCCATGAAAACTATATTTGTATAGCAGTGTCTATACAAACCCTTCATGGCTATTAGGAATGTTGTCATCATTTTTCTTACATCTTATCTTTCTCACTAAATTGGAACTCCTGTAGAAAAAAAATACAAAATTTCTTTATTTAAAATTACCCACAGACTTAAAACAATAGTGAATCACTATTATGGATAGCTAAAACATGTGGAATGACTGCTGCCTATGTTCATCTTTCACAGAGTTTTTGTATGTTAAGTTTTATAAAATGTGCTATTAATGTGACAGTGTGGCAGATAAAACTAGTGTGGTTACTCTCGTGTTTCACTGGGTTGGTGAGGGCGGTGAAGTGTGAGCATACAGAAGTACCTTTTTCTAGTGTCCTTATTTCACTTATATCCTATTCAGCTGGTAAATCTCCTATCTAAGCACACAATGGCATTTTAAGTCAGGGTTTCCCATAGGAAGCATTATCCCTTCAAGAGAGGAAAGAAAAAAATCATCATGGCATGCCAAGCAGGATGTCACGTACACTCGATTGGCCACATCGTCAAGTTTCATTTCCATTAAGCTTTATGTCAGTTCAGAAACTTTACACATGGGGCTGTGTGTAGCAGTCTACCTCTGCTGACTGCCCTGGGGCTAGCCCAGAGTCCCAATCTTGTCACGGGTTTTCCAGAATGCCTCAGCAAGAATTAGTTGCATATGCTGGCCATCCTCACTATTTGAGACAGGACTATGGTTTAGTTGTATTTTTATAAATGATTACTTTACTAACCATCATCTTTAACATACTTAGATAGGACAAAGGTACGAACAAAAAGAGAGTGAAATTACTCTAGATAATGATAGATAGGTGCAGGGATAGAGGGACAAAATGCAATGGATAGTTGACTTCACACATTAATAATAGAAAATAAATATGAGAAGGGTATTGCTTTCCATTTCTGCACAATGCTTCTTAAATGTGTCATGAAATGTGCATAAGAAAGATATTTCATCTCTTTTCTTCTTTTCCTTTTTGGAACTGATCATAATAAACTACCTCATAAGTTAAATAAATAGGACTCAGATGTATAAATATTGTATCATTCCTCTAGTATAAAAAAATGAAGATGTAAATGAATGCCAACATGTATGATAGGTAATATGAAATACAAAGAAAATGTGCACAAGGAAGAAGGAAAGGATGGGTAAGGGAAGTAAAGAGGGGAAGGAAAAAATGATACTAATAAAAGGAAATGAAGTTTATGTACATAGGGGTTAGGGTTGTGGGAGCAGAGAAAAGGGGGAATATCAGAATCAAGATGTGTCATGTACAGGTACAAATTCTCAGTGTTAAATGTGATAATAATGCATGTATAAATGTACCAATGAAGTCAATTAAAATAAAGTTGGAAGTGAAAAATAAAAGCTTTATCTTAGATTGACACTAGGTGGAGATGAGATACCTGGGGATACAGGTGCATGTGGGTGCCAAGATAAGATGAGAAAAGTAGACTGATTTCTTTTGGTCGATGTAAACTACCTACACATCTCAAATATGTAATTTTTTTAAAACCTGCCTTATACAGAGTTTACAATTTACATAATGTTTTATAGGAATGCATATGTTTTATTCTGAAAAATCTATCTTGTCCATATTAGTACAAAGGCTAAATCTGTATAATTTTTATTAATTTGTTGTACATTTATAAAATTTAGACAATTTTTGAGTGACATGATATATCAAGTGAAAAATTCCACACTTTACCTAATATAATCTATCACAGTCAAAATACACTAAACCAAAAATAGTGTGTAAAATAAACTTCATGATATGTATATAGATCATATCTTGTTTTCCATCCACAAAATATCTCAGTATGTATATGCAAATGTTCCAGAATTTGAAAACAGTCACAATCTTTTTTTTAAATTGAATTCTTTATTGGTACAATTTATATACATCTCACAATTCCATATAGTGTTGGGGAATTTGTACCAGTATATGACACAAGTTAATTCTCATTTTTACCCATATACCTCCCCACCCACACCTCCCCACCCCCTTATATATGCTCTTTTATTTTCTTTCCGACTCATATTTATTCCTTCCCCTCATTACATTCCCACACCAAATTTCCTGTGGAAATTCTCCATTCTACAAAAACTGTCCTGATTTCTAGAGCTCATTTGCATATACAGGGGCTCATATCAACGAGAAGATCCGGTATTTGCCTATCTGTGATCTATTTATTTCACTTATTAGTGTGTCCTCCAGGTGTCCCCATTTGCACATAAATGAATAAATCTTGTCATTCATTATGGCAGAATAATACTCCATTTTATTTAAAAAAACACATCTTCTTTATCCACTCTCCACTTGATGGACATTTGGGTTGTTTCCAAGATTGAGCTATCATGAAATGAGCTGCTATGAACAAGGGTGTACATCTGTCTTTCCAATGTGAGTTTTTAAATTCTTTTGGGTATATTCCTACCAGGGGGATAGCCGGGTCAAATGGGACCCCTAGTCCTAGTTTTCCGAGAAATCTCCACACAGATCTCCACAATGGTTGCACAAGTCTGCAATCCCACCAACAGTGGAGAAGGGCTCCTTACTCCCCACAGCCACACCAGCATTTATTGTTTGTTGAATTTGTAATTGTGGCCATTCTTTGTGGAGTGAGATGAAATCTCAGTGTTGCTTTCATTTGCATCTCTCCAATGGCCAGTGATGTTGAACATTTCTTCATATGCTTCTTGGCTGCTTTGACTTCTGCCTCTGAAAAGTGTCTGTTCATTTCAGATGCCCATTTTTGAATTGGGTCTTTAAACTTGGGGAGGCTGATCTGTGTAAGTTCTTTATATATTGTAGATAATAGCCCTTTGTCTGATAAACAGCTAGGAAAGATTTTCCCCATGTTGTTTGTTGTCTTTTAGCAGTGCCAGGTACTTCTTTTGCTGTGCAGAAGCTTTTCAGTAGGATGTGAATCCATTTGTTGATGCTTTCTGCTAGTTCTTGGGCTATAGAGGTTTTATTCATAAAGTCTCTGCCTAAGCCAATGTTAAAACTCTCTCCAAGAGTTTTACCTAGCCTGTTTTCCAGCAGGCTTATTGTTTCTTTTTTAATGTTTAAGTCTCGTATCCATTGTGAATTTAGTTTTATGAATGGTGAAAGAGATATGTCTAAAGGATGCCAGTACCATGCAGTTTTTATCACAGTGGCTTTATAGTAAAGTTTTAAATTGGGGATTGTAATACCCCCTGCCATGTCGTGGTTGCTTAGAATTGCTTTTACTATTCTAGGTTTCTTGTGGTTCCAGATGAATTTTTGTATTATTTTCTTTAGCTCTGTGAAGTATAACATTGGAATTGGAACGTTTCAATTGGAATTGCATTGAATCTGCATAGTAGTTGTGGGAGTATAGCCATTTTGACAATGTTGGTTCTCTCTACCCAGGAACAAGGGATGTCTTTCCACTTTCTGATTTCTTTTCTATCTCGTTTTTCAGAGTCCTACAGTTCTCAGAGTAGAGGTATTTCACTTCCTTTGTTAGGTTGATTCCTAAATATTTCATTTTTCTCAGTGCTACTGTGAAAGGGGTTGACTCCCCAATTTTTCTTTCAGTGAGTCTGTTGTTTGTGTAGACAAAGGCTGTTGATTTTTGAGCACTGACCCTGTATCCAGCAACACTTCCAAATTTGGTAATTAAGGCTAGCAGTCTTTTTTGTTGAATTTCTAGGATCCTCTAGATAGAACATCATGTCATCAGCAAATAATGACAGTTTAACTTCTTCCTTTCCTAACTTTATTCCTTTTATATCTTTGTCCTGCCTGATTGCTATGGCTAATGTTTCCAGTACTATACCAAAAAAGAGTGGTGACAGCAGGCATCCTTGCTTGTTCCTGATCTTAGTGTAAAACGTGTCAGGTTTTGCCCATTAAGTATGATGCTGGCTGTTGGTTTCTCATAAGTAGCTTGTATTAAATTGAGATAAAGTCCATCGATTCTGATTCTCTGTAGGGTTTTGATCATAAATGGGTGTTGGATTTTGTTAAATACTTGTTCTGCATCTATTGAGATAACCATATGGTTTTTGTCCTTGAGTCTGTTAATATAGTGTGTTACATTGATTGATTTATGTATGTTGAACCAGCCTTGCATCCCTGGGATAAATCCAACTTGATCAGGGTGTATGATTTTCTTGATAACTCTCTGTATTCTGTTTGCCAGTATTTTATTGAGGATTTTTGTGTCAATGTTCATTAGAGAGATTGGCCTGTAGTTTTCTTTTTTGGTGGGATCTTTCTCTGCCTTTGGAATCAAGGTGATGTTTGCTTCAAGGAATGATTTGGGGAATACTGCTTCCCTTTCAATTTCATTAAAGAGATTGAGAAGTACTGGTATTAACTCTTCTTTAAAAGTTTTGTAGAATTCAGCAGTGAAGGTGTAAGGACCAGGGGTTTTCTTTGTTGGTAGGTTTTTCATTACATTTTCAATTTCCCAGATTGATATTGGGTTGTTTAACATTTGTATATCCTCTTCGTTCAGCTTTGGAAGTTCATATGTGTCTAGGAATCTATCCATTTCTTCTAGATTTTCCACCTTCTTGGAGTATAAATTTTCAAAGTACGTGATTATTGTCCTTTGGGCTTTTTCTGGATCTGTGCTGATTTCCCCTTTTTCATTTCTTATAGCACTGATTTGAGCCTTTTCTTTCCTTTGTTTGATAAGGTTGGCTAAGGGTCGATTTTATTTATCTTTTCAAAGAACCAACTCTTTGATTCATTGATTCTTTGTATTGTCCTGTTTTTCTCCATTGCATTTTCTGCTCTGATCCTTATAATTTCCTCTCAAGTATGTGCTTTGGGTTTGCTTTGTGCCTCTTTTTTAATTGTCTGAGGTTCATCATTACATTGTTTTTTCAATTTACTCTATTTTCCGAGTGTAGGCCTTCACTGCTATGAATTTCCCTCATAGAACTGCTTTCATTGTGTCCCATAAATTCTTGTGTGTTGTGCTGGGGTTGTTGTTTAGTTGTAGAAACTGTTTAATTTCTTCTTTAATTTCTTTTGCTATTCAGCTCCAGTTTCAAGGCACTATGGTCTGAAAGTATGCAGGGGATATCTTTGATTCCTTTGCTTTTACTTAAGCCTGTTCTATGGAGTAGAATGTGGTCTGTTTTCGAGAACGATCCATGAGCAGCTGAGAAGAAGGTATATTCTCACTGTGTAGGGTGAAAAATTCTGTAGGCACCTAATGATAAGTCCATTTGCTCAAAAGTCCGATTTAGCTCAAGTGTTTCCTTATTGATTCTTTGTCTAGTTGACCTGTCAGTTTTTGACAGTGAAGTATTAAAGTCCTCTACTACTATTGTGTTCGTGGTTAACTGGCTTTTCATTTCCAATAATGTTTTTTTTATAAAGTTGTGTGCATTAGTGTTTGATGCATAAATATTTATGACTGTTATTTCTTTCTCTTGTATCATTCACTCTACAAGAATATAGTGACCAGGGCCAGAGGGTTAGCTCAGTGGTTCCGGCGCCTGCCTCGCAAG
>PVIC010013041.1:26023-38773 GCA_004025085.1 Thryonomys swinderianus
ACATATAATGCTGGGCGTGGTGGCTCACGCCTGTAATCCCAGCATTTGGGAGGCAGAGATGGGAGGATTGCTGAGTTCGCGGCGGCTTGCCTGGGCACCATAGTGAGCTCAGGACCAGCCTGAACTACAAAGCAAGACCCTGTCTCCAAAAAGAAAAAAAAAAAAAGAATATAGTGACCTTCTTTATCTCTTTTAATCAGTTTGGATTTGAAATCTATTTTATCTGCAAACGAGATAGCCACTCCTGCATTTTTGCAGTCTCCTGTGGCATTGAGGATTGTTTTCTCACCTTTTATTTTCAGTCTATGAGTTTCCTTCTAAATTAGGTGTGTTTCCTGTATGCAGCAGATTGTAGGATCTTGCTTTTTGATCCAATCTGCTAGTCTGTGTCTTTTAATTGGGCCATTGATTCCATTGACATTAATGGTTATGACTGATATGGACATATTCAGAGCTGCCATGTTTCCCTGTTCTTGGTTTTTTTTTTTTCTTCCTTGATTCTCCCCTTTTCTATTTAGTTTCCTGTTTGCCCCAGTGAATTCACTCTCGTGGGTCTCATGGGTATGGAATTTTCTGTGTTTTTTTTTCATGATGTTCTTTACAATGTTTTGGAGTGCAGGTTTCTTATTTGTGAAGTTTTTCAGGTGTTCTTTATCATGGAAGTATCTTATTTCCTAGTCTATTCTGCAAGATAGTTTTGCAGGATACAACAGTCTAGGTTGGAAGTTGTTTTCCTGCAATGCTTGAAATACTTCTCTCCATGCTCTCCTTGCACTGAGTGTTTGTGTTGAAAAGTCTGCTGTGATCCTAATGGGCTTCCCTTTGTAGATGATATTCTTCCTTTCTCTCACTGTTTTCAGTATTTCATTCTTTTGTTGTACATCAGGAACCTTGATAAGTATATGCGTAAGTGTAGATATTTTTATGTCATGGCGTTTTGGAGTCCTATAGACCTAATTTATCTGTATGTCCATTTCTTTTCCTGTGAAGTTTTCTGTTGTTATCTCTGACAATAGCTTTTTTATGTCTTTTACACTGTCTCCTGCTTCCTCAGTGACTCCAATCAGTCTTATATTACTCTTCTTTGAGTCATCTAGAAGCTGTTGGATTGATTTCTCATGGTCCTTTGCTCTTTTCCATAGATTACATCTTTTCTGTTCGTTGGCTGCTATGCTGTCCTCTAGGTCTGAGATTCTGTTCTCTGCTTCATTCATCCTACTTCACAAGCTTTCATTCTCCTTCATCACTCCTTGGAGCTCTGCTTGAAGCTGTTTAAAAGGTTCCATTGCTTCTGCTATCTTGGATTCTATCATCTCACTGATCCCTTCTTTAAGGATGTCTTTCACCGTGGACAGTATCTCTGTTTTGATCTCAGAGATGAGTTCTGATTTCCATTTTACTAGATCTGCTTTAGTTACCATCTCCAAGAGTCCTGGTGTTTGAGTTTCAGTTTGCCCTATTTCCCTTTTCTCTGAATTTCCCTGTGGTGGTGATCCTTGTGTATGATTTTTTTGTATATTTTCTCATTTCTACTCTTTTGTTGTTACTAATGCTATTTGTTTGATTCTTTCCCTGATGACAAGGCAATGTTTGTTGCAGGTCTCTTTCTTTCTACTATCTTGGGCCCTTTGGATGTGGCTCCTTTCTGAGGTGTCCTCCTTGAATTTGTAATGACCCTTCAGAGTTCTCAGTTCTAACACATCATGGGAGTAATTTGAGCAGAGCAATCACATCATGTTTGTTACCATAATACATTCAGTGCCAATATCAGCATTATACACAGTAAATAAAATGAAAAGTTTTGTTAATTTCTAATCTGAAGACTTTGAGCTCATGAGTTACCTCTATGTCCATATGCCAAAATTTTGAATTAATCAGCAATGTGTATACAATATGTAGATCATAAACATACCCCCAGAACCCTTTGGGGATAAAAGGTCACTGGGGATCAGGGAGGCAGGGAGACAGAAGGAGAGTGAAATAGTGTTAGCAGATTTATGAAGATCACCTAGACTCAAATACTTCATACATGCCAGTGGGTAATAGAGGATGAAAGGATGTATACAAAACAGTATCAACTGTATGCTGTAAGACCAGTGGAGTCATTGCACACCTTCTTATAATAGTACAGCAGAAGAAATAGGGCAGCTTGTCTTTTACTTCTGGGTATTGCTTCTGACAGGAAGATAGGAGAGGGTGTGGGGACAAGGTGTGAATAGAGGGATCTAGGACTGGATGGCAAAATAGAAGCTAGATTCCCTACCACCACCTTTTTTTTTTTTTTTTTAATCTTGCCTGGTCTCTCAGCACAGCTCCGGTGTGGAGGGATGCAGGAAATGGCCCCACCTCCTCTCTGGCTGGGTTCTCACAATGCAGCTCTGGGGTGTGGTAAGGGCTGGCTGGGAAGCCCCAATCCTCTGCTGTGGGGATGGCACCTGGGGGCACCTGAGTCCCCCCCGTAAGGCTTCGGGGTGGAGTGGGCTGGTCGGCAGACTCCAGTCCTCTGCGCTGGGAACGGAATGGTGCCCAGGGATACCCGAGTATCTGGGTTGGAGAGGGCCGGTTGGCAGGCCTCATTCCTCCAAGCCAGGAATGGAATGGTGCCCAGGGGTACCCGAGTCTCTGGGGTGGAGCAGTGCCAGTCAGAAGACCTCAGTCCTCTGCACTGGGAATGGAAAGGCACCAACAATCACAATCTTAAAGATCATTATAAATACCTTAAAAAACTCAGGTGCCCAAATTTAAAGTCTCAGTTCATAAATGGGCATCTGAAATGAACAGACATGCTTCAGATGAAGAAGTAAAAGGATCAAAGAAACATTTGAAGACATGTTGATTCAACAGGTGCAGATGAAACAACACTGAGATTCCACCTCACTCCACAAAGAATGGCTGTTATCAAGAAATCAAGCAACAACAAATGCTGGCGGGGCTGTGAGTGAAAGAAACCCTTCTTCACTGTTGGTGGGAATGTAGAACCACTATGAAAGTCAGTGTGGACATGCCTCAGAAAACTAGGATTAGAGGTTCCATTAACCCTTCTAGGTATATTCACAAAAGAATTAAAAGCATCATATCACAGTTTCATATTTGCACCCATGTTGTAGTAGAACAGTTTAAAATAAATGAAATGAAATAAATATTGGAAACGGTCCAAATGCCCATCAACTGGAGACTGAGTAAAGAAGGTGGAGTTTTTGTGTGTATAAAATGGAGTATTACTCAGCCATAAAAATGATAAATTAGACATTTATAGCTGAAATAAATAGGACACACCTAAGTGTGTGTGTGTGTGTGTGTGAAATAAATAGGACATACATGTGTGAAATAAATAGGACACACATGTGTGAAGCCTATATCATTTCTCTAGTATCAGAAGCTGAAAGTGCAAATGAGGTCCAAAATGCACAATAGCCATTGTGAAATAGGAAGAAATTTTTCAAAGGGGAAGGGTAACTAGCTGGGGTAGGTGAATGCAAAGAAGGAAAAACAATTGAGGGTAAAAAGGAAAAAAATGGAAACCAATCATATGCATATAGGGAGTAGAGGGGCTGAATGGAGGTTAGAAGAATGAAAAAAAATGAGAAACAAGATACTTCATGTACAGGTACAAATTCTCAAGAATTAATGTGAGCATAATGTATTCCAAATTGTATCAATAAAGCCAATTAACAAAAAAGTCTTAGACACGTTCAGAACAAAGCATTTTGGATAATAGATGCTCACTCTATATCACGAAGATTACCAAGACATTTAATGATTTTATGTATTGTAATTTTTTTTTTTTCTTTTTGAGACAGGGTCTCGCTTTGTAGTTCAGGCTGGCCCTGAGCTCACTATGGTGCCCAGGCAAGCCGCCACAAACTCAGCAATCCTCTTGTCCCTGCCTCCCAAGTGCTGGGATTACAGGCATGAGCCACCACGTCCGGCATTGTGGTATGCGGTGTTGATTGTTGGTGGGCGTGTCTCCACTCCCAGCATTATATGTGGTTACCGGGGATCGAACTCAGGACCTTGCACTTGCAAGGCAGGCGCCGGAACCACTGAGCTAACCCTCTGGCCCATTATGTATTGTAATTTTTATTTAATATATGTCAATATCATTATGTTTTAAATTTGTGTCTCAACTGAAAGGAGCTGACAAAACGCAAACAAGTTTTGAGGAAACTATGTATTTTCACCTTTGAAATGACTTTTGTTTTATTTCTTCTCTCTTTGGATATTTTATGGATACTAGGTTGACAGAATTAATGTTACAACTTTGACTATATTTTACACAGTACTGTCACAGGTTTATGATACGATTGGGAGAAGTCACACCAAAAGCGAAATGTAACAATTGTTGAGATTGTTCAAACTTCTTCTAGAGGAAATAAAATGTACTTATTTTTTGTGTAAAGCTCTATAGATCTATTTACCTTGATATGATACTTACTGTGCTATTGGTATAAATGAGATAAATATCCAAAAGAGAATAAAGAAAAATAATAGCTCTTTGAGTCTACAGGCTTTTTTTATTATGAAGGTGTCAGTGTCATACTCCTCAGCATTATGACATAAGGGTTGTGTCTCTTTTTGTAATCCCTAGACAGGAAACAAAGGATGCTGACTTGACCCAACCATCTATGTGTTACTGCCAAGTTTTCAGTCTTAGGATAGGCATGGAAAGACATTGAGTCTGCCAGAAATTATTCATGGATAATTCAGCAGTTAGTAGGATGGTAGTGAGTTCAAGGGGCAAGGTTTGGATATGGTTTATAGGCCCAAAATTTAATAGCCACTATGAGATTAAAATAGAGAAGAAACTTTATTTAACTATAGTATTTATAGGTGGGGGCTTTGGGAAGTGATTAGTATTAGACTTGTCAGGATGTTACCCCCATGGGTTAACCTTGGTGGCTATATAGGAAAAAGGGGCAGTTATTCTCTCTCTCTCTCTCTCTCTCTCTCTCTCTCTCTCTCTCTCTCTCTCTCTCTCTCTCTCCCCCTCACTTTCTCTCTCTTTCTCTATCTCACTCTGTCTCTCTGTCTCTGTCTCTCTTTCAAAAGAGAGAGTCTCTGAAGAGAATTTCCTCTTAAGAATACTTTCTTTAGATTTGATAAAATAAAGTTGATATTTCTAGACTTCCACATACTGTCCAAATGGTTAGAAGAAGGTTTTTAAAATATTGTGTAATTGGGTGTATATTCTTTTCTGCTGTCACGAGATCTAGTGGTTGATTTAACTTTAATAATGTTAAGACCATGGTTAGTAATTATTATGATATTCTGGTGGTCATGTTTATTAAATAAAAGTATATGTTTACAAACTTGCATGCCTTCCTGTAAAGTGCTTCATCTTTGTATTTCCCTAAGATATAAGATAATAGGGATTTTTCAATTCATTCCACTGACTTATGAATACCAGACAAGGAGATTGATGCAGATGCTGCAATAAGTGTTGATTTTCCAAGGTTATTTGATTCAATTTCAAACATTACCAGTGTTTATAGAGTGGGCACTTTACACAAAAATCTGGAAAGCTCACCCAAAGCTAATGTAATTAGATGAAGCTTTGGTTTTACCATACTGGATCATGCTGTTTGGGATACCTCAAACTCTCCTCCTTCTTTGCCCTAAGGACCCTAGTGGTTGCAGCTATACAGATAGAAAAGTTAATTTCACCAGATGTCATAAAACTTTAAACTTACAATTTAAAAACTTTAAACCATAACCATGTTTTCCGATAAACTGAATGATTATTCATGCCAACAAAAACAATGTACTTTAGGATTCTAATGTGTATTAATTTGCGTGTTGCTTTTAAAGGAAATACAAAATGCAAGATATCATTTCTATTTTGAATGAAAGCAAATAAGTCTTGTATTTTCCCCAGGGGGAGAAAAACGTATGTGCTACTGAATAATTGAAAAAGCTAAAATAAAGAAAACAAACAAAACATTAGTTCATTTACAAGATATGCTGACATTAATAGAACCATTTTATTGTTGAAATATTTAAGAGTCTGATTAAAAATAGCTTTTGTATTTTAATTGCACTAACATTTCTGAAATGATTTTCTCTGCCAAATTCTTGGCAAACTGCATCTTACTGTTGAGGTGAATTGGAGGCCACGTGCCGTTCCTGTCGAGTGAGAGAATGATCACTAAGACCCACGTGTGCCTTGTGAGATGGTGCTGAAGAGCACGTCCTCTCATCAGTAGAGCACTTAGATTTCTCTCCATCATCACTTTCTAGACCTTGTTTTACAGTCCCTTACCTTATTTCTCATTGCCTGATTTAACGCCTTCAAAATGTCAATAAAATGCTGGAATTGTGGTGAATTTTCCTATTGATTATTATTTATCACACACCCAGGAAAGCACCTATTTGAGGGAAGAATTTCTTCCATCTGGTGATGTACAACTGGTGTCTTGTACACAGAGGACTCATGGCACATCTGTTATAGGAAGTGTTACTCTCAGCCAGGGTGATCCCCGCCCTTACAGGGACAGATATTGAGCTGTGTTTTCTGTAGGGTAAGGTCTAACCAGCTCCTGATCAGCTTAGCAGGTAGTGTTTTTCCAACACTGATGGGTCTAGAATTAGTCTTCCTGTCACAAGATCTCTATCTGTGCAGTATGTGTTCGACAGGGTTCCATGAGCTGTAATACACCCTCTTTTGTTACCTCCCCACTACCAGGTAGTTTGTATGCTTTCATCCTTGTACCATGTCAGTTGGAAAGGAAATAAATGAAATATCTGTCTGTACCATCACTCATTTTTCTTATGCACGTCTCATTGGATGTTTTGGTTTTTCCCCCCAATTTTTGCACTTAGTCATATCATGACCACTTGAATGGGTTAGGAAACACTAACACCACCTGATTGCTAATGCAAAGCCCATGGATGAAGGCCGTGTAGGCTGCATGATTAGGGGAGAGGTCAACCAATAGGTTTTATGTAATATATTAATATGCTGAGCCAAGCTATCCACACCTACCAATAGGTTTATAGTCAAGATGGAATAAGAAAGAAACGTCTCTTTTCTGAAGAGCACCAGTGTTCATCATCACTTTTGGACATCAGTTTCTGGTTTATTCACACTTGCAGTGCAGCCATGGGCTGGGGGTGCTTAGCGAGTTTCCAGGCTTTCCCTTGGTGCTGCATCCTTGGGCTCCTGGGCTCTTCATCTTCCATCTTCATGGGATGAGAAGCCACTGTACCTCTCCTGCCCAGTGTACCGATGGCTTCTGGGGATTGCTCTGCTCCAGTTCCACAGAGCAATTGTGGCCTCTCCCTGCTCTGGCCCATACACTCCCTATGCTCTTGTGAGTACATTCTAAGTCCATTTTCCTAATGACACATATATTTTCGTTCCCTCTTTTTTTATAAATTTTGAGGTAGAGTTCACTAGGTGGCTCAAGCTGGCCTTGACCTCATGGCAATCCTCCTGCTTCTGTTTCTCAAATATTGGGATGACATAAATGCATAACTACACTTGGCTTACACATATACTTTCTATTTTGAGAACTCTTTAACAGATGGATCATTCAGACAAGAAATGGGAAAACTAAATTACTCTGTTTTCCTGAAACTTGATTCACAAAGAAATAAAGTTTTATACAAAAATATTTTGGGACCCTAATGTAAATAAAAAATTGAAACATTATAACCTCCCCCCCAAAGTAACTGTCTTTGGTAGTCATTTAGTGTCAAATGTATTTTCTCTTCTGCATAAATTTTAGGTCTACACTTCCTAGCTTGTTAGACATGAAGTAGGGGAAAGGAAGGAAGGGATATTTTAAAAAGAATGAACAAGAGATGCTATACACATGTACCAACTCTTTAAAATATATGTAATGATTATGTGTTGCAAACGTTCACTCCCTACCCACACACGGAGACATGTGAACAAAGAATGGATCATGTGTATTGAGTGTTTGAAGTAATCTATTATGTCTCCGAATTAATGGGGAAATACATATTGGATTGATTGATTGATTGAGACAGGGTCTCCCTTTGTAGTTCAGGCTGGCCCTGAGCTCACTATAGCCCAGGCAAGCCTCAAGCTCAGCAATCCTCCTGCCTCTGCCTCCCGAGTGCTGGGATTACAGGCGTGAGCCACCACAATTGGCACTGAGGTATGTGGTGTTGATTGCTGATGGGCATGAGTCTCCACGCCCAGCATTGTATTTGGTTACCAGAATCGACCTCAGGACCTTGTGCTTGCGAGGCAGGTGCTGGAATCACTGAGCTAAATCTCTGGCCCCTGGCTTAATTTTTTGATGTTATGATAGACATATAAGAGAAATTATGACATTTTGCTTTAGAAAGTTATAAATGTTCTAATATTGGTGCTGAAGTTTTCTTTCTCACTGAAACTTCTCAATAAAATATCACATTTATCTTTCTTCATACTAAGATATATATATATATATATATATATATATATATATATATATATATATATCTTAGTAGCAGAGACTAAAACCTCCTTGTTCCTTATATCCTAAGCTTTATTATCATGTTCAAAAGAAGCTGTGTTCCTAACTGCACAATTTCTATTCAGAAGATCTTGTATTGCCATCAATACCTCAACTTCCTAACTTCCTACCTGTCTCTCAATTTTAGGCAGGAAGTGGGAAGTACCCATGAAAGATGAATAGATGTTTGTTGGTAGCTCCTCTCCATACCCACAATAAAGGTTAGGCTTCTCTACAATATTAGCAATAATCATGCCTTGGATAAACCTCATTGGCTGCGATACTGCCACTGCACAAAGCTACTTTACAATATTAATAGTTGGTTTTCTCCACTTACATTTTTGTTATGTGATCATTTTATAAATGATACTCCAAAATATTTATACAGCATCAAGTCATCAAACCAGGATGATTAGCTTTTCAATGTTATTATCATGTCTTTATGTTTGGAATTTTGAGCTCTTTTTTTACAGTTCCTTTAAAATATATAACAGGTTATTGTGAACTATGGTTTTCCTACTATGTATTTAGAGGAATAAAATGATCCCTAGTTTGATCTCATTCAAATTTGGTGTGATTGAGAAGGATGTATACACAGAACGATTGAGTGAGTAGATTGCAGGACCATCAACTCATATTTAGAAATCAAAAAGGAGGGGACACATTTGGTAATATTGCAGAGGGTTGGTAGAAGTGCTTGATAAAACGATGGATTAATTTGAGGATATGTTAGATATAAGATCTTTGTGAAATACAGGATTGAGTGTGTAGCACACATATTGATGAGGAAAAGGTTGCTTTTTGTTTTGTTTTTGGTGTGCATGACAGAAGGAGTACTGGGAAGTGAACCCAGCACCTTCACAGTGGGTTACAAGTCCATGCCTTTTTTACTTTATGACAGGGTCTTGCTAAGTTGCTAAACTGTCCTAGCTGGGCAAAATTTTGAGAGAAAAATATGTGAAAACACCTGGAAGAAAAAAATCACATACTACATATGCAGAGGAGACTCAGATAAAACATCTTGCTGACATCTTGGTGTTAAACTAGCTTCAGAATTGTGAGGAAATAAGCTTTTATTGTTTAAGACATGCAGTCTGTGCTAAGGTACAATTAAGACCTACATGACTAGAAACCATTTGTCAGTCATGTGAGAAAAGCATCTAGCCTCACCTACTGTCCACAGCAGTAGACAATGACCTTACTAAAGACAGTAAAGTACAAACTAAAATCTATGAAGTAGGACAGCAAGCCCTGCACAACAGGTTACAGAACAGAAAAAGTCTCCACATTTCTATTTGTTTAGGCCAGAAAGGAGATTGTCACTTGCTTCTGTTAGGTAATATGGATTTCTAAATCAATCATAAATTATCTGACAAATATTTATCTATAAGGACATAATAAAATATGCCTGAGATTATTGAGTCTTTGTAATCTGATGGATCCAGGACCGAGTTGGCATCTTCACTCTGTCATTTACCACTCTTGGGCTTAATGTCTTCGTTTTTGGAGTTCAGTTGATAGGACTAATTATACTCTGTGGTGGTCTCAAAAATGAACTGAGATTTTTTTATTACTTAGTACATGTTTGCAGTGCATAATGTTTACATTACTTGTGTGGAGTTGGTCTATGGACATAACACATCTTAATTCCTTTTTTCATTCCCTTTCTCTCTTTTCCCTTCCTCTCACCTCCATTTCTGGAGCTCCTTGAAAAGACCTATCTCCTATTTCCTATTATATATTATTTATTTTGCTCTTTGGATGTAACTTGGGTTTCTCATATAAGAGAAACTGTGATGTTTAAGCTTATATATTTGATTAATTTCATTTAACATTATGATGTCAAGGTGCATCTATTTTTCTTTGTATAACTCAAGCATATCTTTCTTTACAGTAGAGTGGTACTCCATCATGTGTAAATACTATATTTTCTTTATCCACTCATTTGTTAATGGGCATATAGATTGTTTTCCAAGATTAAGTTACTATTAATTATCCTACTTTAAACATGGATATGCATATATCACTGTACTATGTCTTCAACTCTTTTGGGAAGAGAAATAGAAGTGGAATAGCTGGGTCACAATGGAATTTCTAGTTTTTAGCTTCTTAGGTAAATTTTCATAATGATAACAAATGCTGGTAAAATATTCTTATAAAGCCTTTTATACAATATCTAACATAATACATAATAATCAAATTCTCTCTTCCTGTGTCTCTTTTTCTCTCTAACTCTCCTTCCTATAAATCCTCATAAAGAATTTGTATTTTGTGAGACAAATTGTTTCTGATTAATAGTGAAATTAGGCTTAATTTTCTAACCTGTCAAGTTCATCTTAACTCCAAATTCTACCATCTCACAAGCTCACATTTCTTCTAACCTCTTATCACATCCAAATTTACTCTCTTACATTTTGATCTTTGAAAGAATAAATAACAATATGATAGGAACTTTCAAGGTTACATTTTCCAATCTAATTCAATTTTTAAATATAAATTGTTCAATTTTATTAGTAAAAGTTTATTATAGATAGAAATGCAAGATTTTATTTTATAAATAAATTTTTGGATTCATATTATTGCTTTCTTACATTTTTACGTTTCCTCTTCTCAAAAATTTGAAGTGTTTCTATGTTTTTATATGCTGGTTTCTATTGAATTCTGAACATATTACTCAGCCATGATATATACTACTATATATATTTTTCAAATTAAACCTTAGCTTTTGGTCTGCCTTTTCAGTGTCAGGTGATTAAAAAAAAACAACTTTATAAGAAAATAATGTAATAAAATTAATAATTTTAGCACAAAACTATTCAGGGAAATTTCCATATAAAATAGAGTTCTATGGTCAAACCACTATAGAAAAATAAATAGCAATATAGCTCAAAAGAGTTTCAAACTGTTTGAAAGTTAGCTCAATAGCCCCGTTAGTTAAAAACTTTCCAAGAATTTGTCCCAGTCATGCCCATCTGTGAAATCATTGCTCTTTCATTCTATGAAGTGAGTCATGATTTCTCACACAGTATGTCAAGTAGCTGAGAAAAGGCCATAGCATTTACATCACAGAATGTTTCCAGAGAGAGATAATGATTCATGTGCAGACAAAATTTAAAAAAAAATGAGACTGGCAAAGAACGCATATTGAGATATTTTCGAAGTTCTGCCTACAATATGGTGAGGATTTATTTTCAAGTCTGAAAGTCTCTGGATGTTCAAAGCAAGAAGGTATTAATCATATTTTCAGCGTCTAGAACCTAAAGTGAACCGCGTCTCATGTTAGTTTTTTTTTTGAAGCATTTAGTCACAGTTTTATTTGTTAAAAGCAGCAAGAGGTGTAGTCAGTTATAGCTCAGAAACAAAAGGGAAACAAAAGGGAAATTATGAAGTGTCTGCCTTCTGTTTTGTGAATTTATACATCAGGTTTTTCTCCACAGCTCACTTAAATGCATTACTATAATTTTGGTTCCCTTCATCAGACATTTAACCAAAATTTAAACTATTACTAAAATTTTAGAGAAAATAAGATGTTTAGCAATTAATTTTGATCCGATTAAGTGGATTCTATATCTACCTGGTTTGATTGTTGTCTATTTAAAATTATTTTTAAAAAGATATAACATAGTGAAACACAAATCAGGCCATCCTAGAGAGAAAGAAAATTTCTTGGCAGGAAAGTAGGTTGATTTAGAGAATCAAGACATGACATCAGACTAGCTGTGGTGGCACATGCCTGTAAACCCAGCACTTGGGAGGCTGAGGTAGGAAGATATCTCCAAATTCAAGGCCATCCTGGGCTACAAAAAGAATTAAAGACCAACTTAAACTTCAGAGTGAGACTTTGTCTCAAAAAAAAAAAAACAAAGAAACAAAAACTACAACAACAACAACAAAACATGTATGTGTAAATCAATTCTGGAAAATAATGTGTTGTCTAGGCCAAAATAAAATAACACTGGAGACTGGAACCCTGCTTGAAAAGAAGTCACAAAATCAGACCTGCTACATACAGAAAAAAAAAAAAAGAGTTTACAAGGCAGCAGGTTCCAGGAAAGTGAGACTAATGGCTCTTAAGAGATAAAGACTAAGATAAGGTGGCTTAGTGTATCTGGAGTTGTTTCTGGGTCTTCTAATCTATTCCACTGGTCCTCGGGTCTGTTACTTTGCCAGTACCATGCAGTTTTTATCATGGCAGCTTTATAGTAGAGTTTTAAATTGGGAATTGTAATACCCCCTGCCATGTCGTGGTTGCTTAGAATTGCTTTTGCTATTCTAGGTTTCTTGT
>PVIC010013042.1:0-38653 GCA_004025085.1 Thryonomys swinderianus
CGACGTGGAACTGGAAGAGAATGCTCCCTTTGCAACAGGCTCTGGGAACCCTGCTAGGCTCTGTC
This sequence comes from Thryonomys swinderianus, assembly GCA_004025085.1. Classification (NCBI taxonomy): domain Eukaryota; kingdom Metazoa; phylum Chordata; class Mammalia; order Rodentia; family Thryonomyidae; genus Thryonomys; species Thryonomys swinderianus. The sequence continues at coordinate 66 of PVIC010013042.1, forward strand.
TGACAGGCTGCAGCCCTCCACTTTGACATCTGTGGTGGTATAGGAGTATCCAGTGAAGAAAGACGTCTCAGAATTTTGCAAAAAGTCAGAACATTTCATGTGCCATTCTACTTCAATTAAAAGTTCAAAACAAAATATTATGATCACAATCTCGTTCCGATATCAGTAAGACTCTTTTTCCCAAGCAGCCCCTTGAAATTGTTGTTTCTTTTGCCTATAAAAATTTTGTTGTTGGACACTTAAAATCTAAATCAAGCAGAGTGGTTTAGTAAGAAATCGAATGTTTCTGTGGTTATTTTCAAGCTTCTATGAGCAATATCTAGGCAGGAAGAAAAGCCATGGAATTTAGCAATGTTTTTGCTGTGAGCTAACCAATGGAAGTTTCTATGAGGTGTGCTGCCTCTTACATTTTTGCTTCCAAAAAACATAGCACAATGCAGTGGGACTCTGGTTCTTAGTAGCTCAAGAAAATACCAGCTGTCCATCACTGGGATGAAAGGATTTACAAACAAGAGTGTCATATTTGATCAAGGAGTTTGGAGAGGATGGAAAGACACAAAAGAAGTGCTACTGTCCTTGGCAAAAACTTACATAACCAGACTGAAGTACTAATGGAAGGAAAGGTTAACACGTGGGCTGTCTCTATTTTCTTCAGCTTCAAGTCTGACTTCAAATCAAACTTTCTGCAACTCTGAAGGCTGACAAAGATCCTTTGAAATCTTCAATTACAATGGCAAGAAGACATATTTCTCAGTTTGCTACAGTTGGTGTCAGGGCTGTTCATTGTACTACTTATCCTATAGGAGCTATGGCTACCCTTAAAAATTGGTACTAGTGCCGGGCGTGGTGGCTCACGTGGGTAATCCCAGCACTTGGGTGGCAGAGGCAGGAGGATTGCTGAGTACCAGGCTTGCTGGGGCTACATAGTGAGCTCAGGGCCAGCCTAAAACTACAAAGCAAGACCGTGTCTCAAAAAAAAAAAAAATTGGTACTAGCTACTTACACTACAAAGGATTATGTGACTATCAGGGTATTCAGGCTGAGCGTGTCTACATGTTATTGCTACTCTGTGTTGACGGAACATACACTGTCATCAGCTCTTTGCCAACCTAAGGACCAGTATGGATCCCTTGTGGCAATCTGGGAGAGGACAAAAGAAGCTGCACCTGAGTGTTCGAGGCTTCTGGGATTGAACTGTACTTCTCATAATGCACCATCCTAAGTAAAATCAGAGAGATGTCAGCAGCATATTGTGAGTTCCACTGATAATGTGAGCCAAAAGTTACTACTTGAGTCTCACAACTGGCAATTTTCTAGATATTTTACTAAGTACACTTTGCCTTGCTCTCAAGGAAGACTGATACCTGAGTCACCACCGTCTTCAGGTCTTTGAGTTGTTCCCTTCCTTTCTATCTACACTATTCCAGCAATGAGCTAATGAAAATAGTGTCACTCTGTGACATACATACCTTGGCCCTGAGCTGGGATCACCCTATGTATTTCCACATAGATAAATGATCAGTTTGTTTTAAATACATGCAGTTATAATTCAACAGCAGAAATCAGTAACAGTTTCTCCTACAGTAATTCTTATAACTTTTTTTCTGTGGTTCTCAACTTTTATTTTTTTAAATTTATTTCTTTTCAGGTCATTTTCTTTATTTCAATTTGTTTGTAGTATATAATATTTATGTTCCTTGGTAAAGGTTGGTAAATAATAACAACTTAATTCCTTTTTTGTTACTTCCCTCCTCCTTATCCTTTGATTCTCTTCACTTTGAGAAAGATCTGTCACCCACTTCCTATTTTCTCTTTTGTTTTGCTCTTTACTATACTTTGGATTTCTTGTGACAGAGAAACCATGCAATATTTAAACTTCTTTACCTCACTTAACATTATGGTCTCAAAGTGCCTCCATTTTCCAACAAATGATTCAAGATTATATATTTCAAAAGTAACTGTCAAACATCACAGCACATTTCCCCACACATTCCTTCAAAACAGTGAGCACAGACATTAGAAACTTAAAACTGCTACCTAGGTTCATATAGAATGCTTTGTTTTTCAGTTTCACAACTTGAAAAGAATAAAACAAGCCCTGTAATTTATACAATACTTGTTATTTCTAGGAATAAATCCAAACTTAATTTCTACAAAATACCATTTTATTTTAATTACCAGCTAGTAGATCTGCCGATGCTGATGAACTAGAGGCAGCCTGGGGTGCAGGTTGGGGTTCAGAAGCACTACTTCCAAATGCATCTATCCATTATCCATTATGCAGCAAAAAACAAGAGCGTAAACAGTAAGTAATTTGAGTGTATGTAGAGACATGCAAAGACATGACATGAGTATGGTGAGTTTATCTCTTGTGGATATATGACATAATTAAGTGAAATGAATTATGCTCTCAACAGGTTATTCTGTTAAATGACTTCTAAAATATTTAGGAATTAACACTTCTTTGTGAGATTAAATCCCTTTTCCTCCTTAAGAATACATTTTTTAACTAAATTAGGTCACTTATCAAAATAGGACTGAACTTCAATGAAGCAGCAGCAGCAACAGCTGAACTTGTTCCTGTACATGAAGATCAGTGTTTGGATGGTTCAGGACACAAGTTTTAACCCTCTAAGTGTTGGAAGCTGTGATATCTTTGAATCGGCAGGTACTCATCCTGACATGTACCATGTCACTGAATACCAAGTGTGCAATGTCAGTATAATGTGCAAAGGTGGCATTTTAGCCCAAAGCCATGCACACTTGTGGACATTCAAGAGGTTATTTTAAGTATTTTTTCGTATAAGTTTACTGCTGAAAGGCAACTTTAGATATGTCATCCAAATGAGTAGCTTCAGAATGAATTCAATACATCAACCTGCTTTCACATAACATCCAAAGGAAGGAGAATGAATTTAAATCAAGAAAACATTTTCCAATAATCTGAAGGGATTGAAAACTATTAAACTCAAAGTTATTAAACTATATAATGTATGACATTTAACATGTATGCTTCCATTTTGATGAGCTAGTTTTCAATTTTGAATTACCTAGTTTATATTTATATTGCTTTCTAATAACTTAGGAATGTGGATTTAGTCAACAGATCAAGATCAACAAAGAATAGTGGGATGAAATTCCAATCAGGTGGCTATATATTAGGATGAATAAAATGTTGAAAACACAAAGACTTTCTGTGAAAAAATTATCTTGTTTTTTTAGGTCATGCACTAAAAATTATGGTGCACTGATGAGGACGAAGATGATGGCAAAGAAATGGAAAAGATTTTAGAAAAAGGTTTAAACATAAGAGGTAATTTCCCAGAGTTAAAAGAAAAAATGATTAAGTATGATGAAATGGAAGGTCTAGAAATTATCCTTTAAAACGATTCCTTAAGTCTTGAAAAAGAAGAGATACGCACCCCCAAAAAGGTCTATCACACCCGAAGACTCCACCTTTGCTGGAGAGGCAGTGGTAGCAGGAGATGGTGCCGCAAATGCATCCACTGCAGTGAACATCAAAAACTGTGTCACCCAGTGGGGAAAGAAAGCAGTAGCCTCGACAAAGAGCATCTTGGGAAGTTCCAGTTAACTCCAGGCAAGAACAATGCTATCTTAACAGTTAAGAAAAGCAGGTTGATTTTACAACATTCCAGAACAAAATAAAATTAGACTCCTCGAAGTCAGAGGCTCTAGTGTGTTTTCTGTTTTACCGGTTTTGTATTTGAAATATTAACCCTCATCAACTGGTGAGGGGTTGAAGGATGAGATTTCTTTTCTTAAGTGAATTTTGCATTTAAAGAACATACAATAAACCCCCAAGTTATTGTGCCCTTTTCTCCATGCAGGTCCCCATGGACAGCTCTCAAGATTAGCACCCGGCCAAGCACTCACCGGATAAGAGGTCAGCAGTGAGAGAACTCTCAGGCACAGGAGAGGCCCCTTGTGGTGGAGAGGAGAAAGCATCTTCCAAAAGTGAAACAAACCAAAACCAAGTAGAAGTAAGTAGCAGAAAGCTGAAACCAAAGTCACAAATCTAACAAATGCATTATCACAAGTGAGTACAGAGAGCTTAATCACGAAAACATCTAAGAAAAATAAATTTAAAAAGGGCTGCTTCGGTTTTACCTGTACTGAACAGGTCTATGCTAGGAGCAGCATCTGGCTTAGGCGCTGCAGCAACGTCAGGTGTGGACTCAAATAAATCTAAGACCAAGAACACACATGCCTTTAGTTCACTTGAAGATCCAGCCTGAAATAGCATCCCTTCCCAGTTCTGAAGTACCACTTCGAAGAACGAATTAAGTAGCAAATGGTTTCTAGGGAACCATTTAATTACACAGTTTTCATGCAGTAAGAGTCATGTACGCAATACGTCTCAAAGACCACAGGATTCAATAAACCAGAAAGAGTTCAACAACAACAACAACCAATTACCACCAAAGATATCTAGAGCAGGAGGAGCAGTGGCGGCGGTGGAGGCGGCGGAGGTGGTAGCAGTGGTGGTGGCAGCGGCGGCAGCAGTAGTGGCAGCAGCGGCAGCTGCAGCAGCGGGAGCAGGAGAAGGAGCAGTGGCGGGAACCGGAGGGGCTGTACTAGCTGTAGGGGTAACTACAGGAACGCTGGTGTCAGGTGGCTTCATTGCAAAGAGGTCCAGCTCAGGTGCAGCCTCTGCACTACCTTCAGACGGGGCAAAGGGGTCTTGTGGAAAGCAAAGTGGAGACACACAGAGCATCAGTAAGGGAGAAATACAAGACGGCATCAAAACCATGGGTAAGACACAGCTTGCACACAAATTAGTTACACGCTAGCTAGTCCTCAGGCTGCTTATATTTCACTACTCTCCTATTTGCAGGGGTAGGCAATTGGGATGTTTTTCTAAACAGAAAAAGTGTTGTAGGTACCACAAGTTAAGAATCTGAAACAATTTGCAAAGTGCTGCAAGATTAACCTATAGTGGAGGTTGTCACTTCAAGCCTTGATTTAATCTAATCTGGTATCTTTGAAAGTTTATTATAACTTTATGATGTTCTTGAACTCAATGTGATAAATGACTAATATACAGCATTAGAATAAAAAACATTAAGAAAGCATACTTGTACTAACAAAAATTGTCAATCTTCAAAAATTGTCAATTTTGGTAAGTATGCACTTTATTGTCTTAATGTTTTAAATGCTGGCATTATTTATTCATTTATGATGAATGATAGTTTATACTTAGAAGAAAAGAAAATTAGACATATGACTACATCTAACTACGAGGGTTTCACATTAGGACAGAAAAAGAACAGACTGGCTCATGAGCATAAACCCACCGTTTCCTGAGCATGCATCAAGTGCTGCTGCTACGGGGGTGGGGGTAGCTGGCGCTGCGGCCCCTTCGGATGCTGCAGGGGCCTCCCCAGGAGAAGCTGCAAAGGCATCTTGGGTGCAGGTTTTAAAACAACCGAAATTAAAGGAACAAAAAGAGAAGAAAATATAGTAAAAGAAACGAGTTAAATTGTGACAAAGGCTCCCTTATACAACATGAATTTCTTCAAATGCATTTTTATGGCCCATGCACTGTTGGCAATTATAAAACAGGTCTTTGCGCACCTTCACGTCAGTTAACATGCAAGTGATACACTGTGGATACTGCGGAGGCCTATTAGGATCAACGAGATTCTCATTGTATAAGGGCTCTGAGAAGCATGGTTTATGTATCATTAGAAATTAATGGATGTGAAAATTAAAATATAAAATAGCTATTATTTAAGATATTAAACTTTCATGCCCATATAATTCTTATTTACTGTTTAAAGAATGTCTTTGACTTGTGGCTTCTAGCAAACACCAACATCATTAATGCAAACAATATTAAACAGATGATGGGAATGTAAACAATTCTTCTTAAAAATTTGTTTATAGTCTAGTACAAATTATACTGCTATGAAAAATTCATAAATACACTCATAAATATTACATCTTTACTATCTTTGAAAAGCATCTCCAATACTATATCACAACTCAGGACTTAAATATTGATTAAAAATATAATTTCATATTTTAGGGTGTTTTTTTTTGGTGGTACCAGGGATTGAACTCGGGCCCTTGTGCTTCCAAGGTAGGTGCAGTACCACTTGAGCTAAATTCCCAGACCTAATTTCATATTTTAAGAGTACAAAAGCATTATTATTTATGGAAGTTCATTAATATACAGGCAAGCCCAATTTATAAATACCTACTGTAACAGCGGCTAATGTATGCAACAAATGATTCTAATACATTTCTGCCAGCAAACTATGTTAATTATAGTAAAGTGTCCTGGAGCATATGCAGAACTTCCATGTTTAACATAACCAAGGGGGTCAGGGATATAGCTCAGAGGTACCATACCTGCCTCACAAGCACAAAGGTCCTGAGTTTGATTCCTGGTACCAGGAAAAAACATGTACCCTAGAAATCAAGCCATCTTAAGTACAACGGACTTAAGAGATGAAACCTTGAGAGAGTTTAACCAACACCTACCTAGAACTTGTCCTTTATTTTTCAACTTCTTCATATCAAATATCATCATTCACAAAGCACGGATACACCCTAGAATACTAGTCCTTAGCCATTAAAAAGAATTTGTCAGATATGTTTGGAAATGCCATGCAGAACATTCCTTTAGGAAAATACAAACAGGACATCAGTTATTTATATTCTGCCGATAATTTGATCTGATTTCTCTCAGCTACACTGGGGGAATAATCTATGCTGAGCAGGAATATCAAAGGGAGAAGCCAAATGAATCCTAGAAAATGAGAACTGCATCAAGAAATAGGGGAAGCTCCTTCCGAGGTGTGAGAGGACTTCCAGCAACATGACACCCTAAGAGGCAAGCAGCGCACAAGAGGAAAGTACAAGGGATCTGGGAGTGCTGCAAATATTCTGTCACGAGTCAGGTCTGTTTTCTTCCTTTTCATCCCTATACAGTCTGGAACTGAGGCCAGTAATATGGGGAAGAGTCAATACAGTAACAGCAGTCACATACTTTTGGCTGTTAAGTTTAATTCCTGTAACTGTCTTGCGAGGTACCTTCTATCCATTCCATTTTGTAGAGGAAAGAACCAAAACTTATAGATTTGAAGTGTTTCCACCACAAAAAAATGGTTGAGATTATCCAGATGTTAATTTGCTTAATGTAGCTATTTCACAATGTACATATATCTTAAAATATGTTGCACATGACAAATTACATAATTTTCATAATTAAAAATACATTCAAAGAGTTTGAGTGACTTGGCCAAAGGCATACAACCAGTGAGTGGCACAATTAAGATTTTACTGGCATCTTTGTGCCTGAGATTTGCACATTTAGCCGCTATACTGCTCTGTTATTCTTTTCCCTCCTAGGATGATAAAGACATCAGTGTCAGGGGTCAGGGACATGAAATGACCTCTTTCTGTTACCGGTTACATGTAAGTAAGGTGAAACTTACATTTGTGCTACTTTCTCAGGCAAGTGTGCTCCCCAGCCCCATCAGCGATACATCTCATTTCAGTACTACTCTTGTTACATAAGAATAATTATTATGAACTCATTGACTTTGATGATGACTACTCCTGAAAGCTGTGCCAGACCTTGGCCTTCTCAGTCTTCCCAGGGCAGAAGAGAGGTGAAGGAGCTTCCAGATGACCACACCGCATCACTGTCTGAGTGTGACCATGTTGGGGACTCTGAGGGAGAAATGCCCTAGCTGAGCCCAGTCAACACTCAGAACTCTAAGAAAATAAAATTTTTGTCCTGGTAATATCTAGTCTTTTCTCATTATAAGTGGCAGCCTTATCTTTGAGGAATTGAAAACTAAAGTTTTTTCCGACCCATTTCCCTTGTTACCCATTTGCAGTGAGCGTCACACTCTTCCACTCTTTCTAACACTGTTATTTTCAGGAAATGCATGCTTCTGCTGGTCTCCAATTACAGGCTCAGGAAAAGCCTTCACCCGAAAGCTGAGCTGGTTGCTGTAGCGTTTTTTATTTTCCCCATTAGCACTTTGAAAGAATTTTCCTCTAAAATGTTTTAGAATGTGAGTACACTTTTCAAAACTTCCAGAAGCTATTGCTTCCCTCACCCTGAACTGCTCTCCCATTTACTCCAGCTACTAATGGCATCTGTAAATCCACACTAGACAAAGGGAGGCAACTGTTCTCAACAGCACTAGAGTCACTATTCTGGTTTCTATTCTTCTCCCAAACTACAAAGCTGCAACATGAAATCTAGCTATAAGCATTTATATTGAAGTATTGATTGTAAGGAAGGCTTACTGACTTCATTTGTTAAATAACATGTAGAAACAGATCCAAGCCTGGGAGTTGTGCTTTTCAGTTTCCCAGTTTCCCACTTGATTTCCTGCTTGGAGACTACGGACTCACAAAAGCTTGTTTACAAATTGACTTGGCTGATCTGTAGGATACCTTGGATGCATTATTGAGAATTAGTATTAATGTGGCATTCTAGTACTTAGAAAAATTACATGTTCCTAGAAAGCAATATGCTATGTAGTTTGTGGTTTGCATACAGGAAAAATGGAATGCTTTCAAGGATTTTCTTTTTAAATTTTTTAAAAATACAGAACAATACATGAATTTGTGTGTCACCCTTGGACAGAGACCATATTAATTTTCAATATACCATTCCAATTTTAGTATACATATTGCTAAAGCAAGCACTGGATTTTTCCTTTGTTTTTATCGGCATCTGTAAGTTTTACTAAATTTTTAAACACAAAACTGCCTTGCAATCCTGTTCTGCATGAGCACAGAAAGCAGTTTGCTTCTTAAAAGTCCACCTTAAAAAATACTCCATTCTCTTTAAAAAATCACATTGGAAAGTCAGATGTATACACTTGTTCATAGCAGCTCAGTTCGTGATAGCTCAATCTTGGAAACAACCCAAATGCTCCATCAACTGGAGAGTGGATAAAGAAGATGTGGTTTTTTTATAAAATGGAGTATTATTCTGCCATAAAGAATGACAAGATTGATTCATTTATGTGCAAATGAAGACACCTGGAGGATATACTAACAAGTGAAATAAATAGATCACAGATAGGCAAATACCAGATCTTCTCTTTGACATGAACACCTGTAGATGCAAATGAGCTCTAGAAAGTATGACAGCTTTTAAAGAGTGGGAAATTTCCATAGGAAATTTGGTGTCGGAATGTAATGAGAGGAAGGAATAAATATGATTCAGAAAGAAAATAAAAGAGTATATATAAAGGGGGGTGGGGAGGTGTGGGTGGGTAGGGATATGGATAAAAATGAGAATTAACTTGTATCATATACTGGTACAAATTCCCCAATGTTATATGTGATTGTGAGATGTATATAAATTGTACCAGTAAAGAATTCAATTAAAAAACATTCCATTCTTTCTTTTCTTCTATTTTTCTCTTTTCTTCTTTCCTTCCCTCCCTCCCTCCTTCTCTCCTTCCTCTCTGTTTTATTTTATTTGCAATGCTAGAGTCTGAACTCAGGGACTCAGGCATGCTAAGCAACTCCTCCATCACTGAGGAAACCCTCTCCCATGTAATGTATCTAAAAAAGCATTTTTAATGACTTGAAGAAACTACTGACATTGAAATGACTAAAATGTTATGAGGATGTCAATATGGCAATTTATATTAAAGGTAACAAATTACCTATTTTTCAAATTTGTAATATACATACAATACTAAAAACCAAATAAAATATATTTCACATTCATGAAATTAAGTAGCAATTTTTCTTGAACTTGAAATCCACTGAAGTTGTTTTTAAAGGAAAGAAATATGACTCGCTGCTGCAAACATTATACAGACTGTCAAGAGAGTATGTTCTAAGTTTGTGTAAGAAAAATATCATACACATGTAATAAATGGCCCTTATCAATCTGAGATTCTACCACCTACCCACTTAGGGATAAAAGATAAAGAAAAAATTTTAAGATTAGGTGTTCATTTAAAGTTGAATCTCTAAATTACTTCTCACAAATTAATGAAGGGATTGAAAGAAACTAGAGGGAAAAACATCCCTGGACATCACAGAGAATGACACATGCAGATGCTTGAACATAAAAGGGTAAAGCTTCTGCAGCTGTCAGAGCCAGGAGACAAGAACCATGCAGGTTGACACAGTAATTGGGATGAAGTTTGCAGATGTGCTCATCTTTACTCATTTTCCAGCCATGTGACTAGAAAGGACAGTGATAAAATTGCAAGGGCAGCCCTGTTCTTTGGTATTAATTTCTATGACTATTACAGCCCTTGAAACTTGTTAATGGTAAAAATAGCATTTTATGAAAATGTCTCCAAACGGACAGATTTTTCTGCTTGACAAATACAGTCAAATAAGTAATAAATAAAGGCGGCATAATAGCCCAAAGAATATTTCAAAGAAATATCCGGGGCTTCTAATTCTAGAGAATATGCTTGCCATGTGAGAAGCAAGATCTCTGAAGTGGTAATTGAGCTCATTAGAAGTGGAATGAAAACCAAAAAATGGAAATAGCAAAACACATAAAAGTATTTCAGCATAAATTGTTACCTAGCCTGTCCATATTTTCCATTTTCCTTCATTTTTTTTGTTAACTCAAGCTTATGAGAAATTCCCTGCACCCAAAACAAATAATGGGGGCACAGAGAAAACAGTCAGAGAAAGTGCTATTATAGATTGAGGCCTGAACTTAAATTTTTGGTCTCAAAATACACAGGGGCATAATTCAAAAATAAACTTTTAATTTTAGGTGATTTTATTTAATGAAATACTGAAGGGCCTATAATCCTTTCTCGGCTGCCTTTTTAAAATAAGGCTTCTCTTGGGCCAGTGATTTAGCTCAGTGGTTCTGGCATCTGCCTTGCAAGCTCAAGATCTGGAGTTCAATCCCTGGTAACCACATACCACAGTGCTCGGTGTGATGATTCACACTCATCAGCAATCAGTACCACACACCACAGTGCCAGGTGTGGTGGCTCATGCCTGTAAACCTAGCATTTGGGAGGCAGAGGCAGGAGGACTGCTGACTTCTAGGCTTTCCTGGGCTACATATTGAGCTCAGGGCCAGCCTGAACTACAAAGTGAGACCCTGTCTAAAAAAAAGGCTTTTCCTTACAGGAAGAGCAATAGAGCAAGGTGGGAGAGGGTCCCTTTTGTGATATAGAGGCAAGAACATTGTGCCTAGCTGAGCACTACCTGCCTTGGACAGCCTCAAAGACTGGGCAAGAGGGCATGTGGTGGCGTGTAAGTGTATTTCCCCAGGGGACTATATATGTTCCGTCAGAGCCTGCCAAATCTCTCCTTCTCTCATCATCTGGCTCCTCCGATTTCTTCACAATATTTTCAGGATGCCCTGGGAAAGACGTTAGATGGTAATGAAGAAACACAAAACTATAATGAATATTACACCACTTGGTTCATGTGTTTTATATGCACACTTTTCTAGGTTTGCATACCAGCTCCGCGCCAATGCATTCCATAAATAAGCTGGCTTTAGATGGTTGGTTAGGTCTGTGCATACTGTAGCATATTTAATGTTTCATAATTTACATTTGCCTGGAAAGCAAATGTCTAGACAATCATTTCAAAGACTGCCTGAAACCTGCTTTCAATCAGCATGTCAAATGCTGTTTCAGATCATTCTTTGAATGCTCCAAAGCAAGATAATCTAAAGTTAGACACAACAAATTTAAAAACTGCATGCGTGGAACCTAAATTCTTCGTGGAGAACTCCAAATCTGAACTACCCTGAGCTACTGAAAGTATTCAGAGGTTAGGCCAGCACCGCCCTCTCATATTCTCCATGTAGTCTCTAGGCTAGCTCTAATCTGGCCCCAAAGCCAAAACTGAATATGACCCAGAAGTACATTGCCCTCACAGTATTACTACACTGCAGGAAAGTGACAGCACGGTTCTGGCAACAACATAAACCCTAATGTAAGAACAGTTGGGCTTGGAGTATGACAACCTTCAAACTACACAGAGAAAGCGGATGAATTTAGCAAAGACAAACATACATGAATGACCACTGGAAAAGCATTGAAACACTCTGTCACACTATTACACAATGTAAAAAAGATTTAACTGTCCTGTAATTTTAGACACTCTCGAAGGAAACGTAAAGAGCCGCGAAGGGACTCACTAACCTCCAAAGAGATCCACGTCAGCAGTGACAGCAGCCACAGTTGTGGTTGAGGCAGAAGCAGAAGCGGTTGCAGTTTCAGCAGCTGTAGTAGGAGGGGTTGGTTCTGGTGCAAATGGGTCTGAAATCTGTGCTTCAGAGGGAACAGAGGAAAGTGCAGCCAGAGAATCTGTATTTCACCAGAAGGAGAGCAAATGGGACAGAGGGAGAGGAAAGGACAAGGATATACCGGACTCCAGAGTCACAACAGGACAGTTAGCAAGATACATAAGCCTCTCAAAAGAAGAATCCAAAAGTGAACTGTACTCACCCTCTCCCAAAAGGTCTACTGATGTCCAACATGCGGCAGCATATGAAGGAATAAGAGCTACAGCTGAAACATTCAATCATACCAATGTCCAAGCAGGGCGAGGCACAGACCAAAGACATTTTCAGCTTTATGTACCTCTCCAGACCATTTACTATCTTGGAACTTTCAAGATGGAAAAGGTACTTGGGGTCCTTCAGACCAAGCATCCCATTTTGTAGATGAGAATACTGAGGACAAGGGAGGTCAAGAGACTTCCCTGCAGGCTAGCCTAAGCAACTGTGACAAACTCAGAGTATTTCCTATCATGTTTACCATTTCACCTGGTTCTTTCTGATTTCCCTATATCAAACCTGTCAATTGTAAAAAACACGGGGTAGTTAGCTGAACTTTGTTGATCTTCTTTATTTGATATGCCATTTGAATCTCGAATACCTGAGAACAAGTGCTTTTGATTATGGTTGTAGAGGACGTAATAGCTGAATGCCAAGTGTATTGAAAGAGCTGAATGCAAGGTAAGGTATTAGGAAAAAAGCTCTAAATTCAATAATTTCCTTTAAAACTTTCACATTTTCAGATATTTTCCACACTCTGTATAACCTTGACACTTGTAAACATTCTATGACATATATAGAAATTGTTTTTTAAGATGAACATGAGAGAAATTAGGAGGCATTAAAACTTTTCAGCCTTTCTGAGGTCAGGCTGCCATTGAGAGTTTAACAATGGAATCACAGCTAACCTTCAGAACAGAAACCCGAGAGGTTCTTTTTAACTAGATTGACTTCGCCTTAAGCATTCAAGGCATCTATGGCATTCTCTGTGCTCCATTGTGCAATCTGTGATACACCGCAGGGCTCATATTATGATTCATAAAAAGTATAGGAATTCTTTTTTAATTATGAATTTATTTAATTTTATTTGAATTTACTAGGGAGCTGATTTCTAGGGCCTTAAAAACAAAAATGAGAATTGAGTAGATTAAAATTCAAGAAACTTACAAAACTGGATAACAAATTTGATACAGAAAACAATCCCACTCACTTATTTCTATGAAAATGCAGTCTCTGGGTCAACACAAGCTTTAAAAAAATCCTCTTTACTGCTATTTGTTAGACATATATTTTAAAATTTAAAAACTAAAATACAATGGCCAGGCGTGGTGGCTCACGCCTGTGATCCCAGCACTCAGGAGGCAGAGACAGGAGGATTGCTGAGTTCAAGGCTTGCCTGGGCTACATAGTGAGCTCAGGGCCAGCCTGAACTGCGAAGCGAGACCCTGTCTCAAAAAAAAAAACAACCCAAAAAAACTAAAATACAATGCGTAATCTCAATAAATATTATCTGAAGCATTCTGCAGATACAGTAAGATGGTCAAGATTCACTATTTCATAACCTAACTAGACAATGAAACCATATGTAGTACTTGACATCAGAAATAATTTTTAGATTTTAGACTGTACCTAACAAAGAGCTGCTCAGGGGTAAAAAAAAAAACAATCGTGGTTGACTTGAGGGCAGGATATTTCCTGCTGTTAGGGAGTCAGCTTCCCAAATCCTGAGGAATTGTCCTTCATGATTTCTCAAACCAAAACAACAGCTACCTATTTTAACAACAGTCATTAGGAATCAAGGTGGGCATGAGCCGCCTGGCAGACTCTCCCTTCTCCAGGCCTCGGGCGGGGCTCCCAGCGGCCCTGCCCTCACGGAGGCTCTCTCACACCGCATTACCTGTGGCCCACCTAGCAGGAGAGCAACGAGCCATGCCATTGAAGTTTCCAGCTCTGTTACTGTCCATGACAGAAAATGGACAGTTCACTCTGTACATCTGGCACATGGTAATGGAGAAGAAAATGTGTACAACAAGGAGCAAAAATATACTTTAAAAACAAGTAAAAAAGATGGCAAGTATATTAGCTCCCTGCTGTCGACTGGCATTCTATCAGCTGAAGTATGATGAGGCTGCTGCCTCCAGTGACATGAGAGAAGATGGTCACTGGTTTCTTTTGTAGCATCCCAAGAAAAGGCACAGTGACCACACATATTAAGAGATAAATGATATAAACTTTTTTCCTATTTCTGGAAGCCACAAATTGTAGTCTTCCAACTTTGAAGTTTTCTAGATGAAATATAATTTGTGTTACTGATTCTTTGTTTTAGACAAGTTTTCATCTAGTATGAAAGGGAATCTCTATTTTAGGAATGATAGATTCAGTTATTACATATTATTGAAGTCATTTTATAAAGGATTGAACTACACAAATTCAGCAGTAGAATCCACATAAAATAGTACATAATCAGAAATACTTTTCACCAAATTGCTAGAAAATGTTCACTGTTGCCAGCCATGGTGGCTCACGCCTGTTAATCCCGTCACACGGGAGGCAGAGGCAGGAGGATTGCTGAGTTCGAGGCTTGCCTGGGTTACAAAGTGAGCTCAGGGCCAGCCTGAACTACAAAGCGAGACCCTGTCTCAAAAAAAAGAAAAAGAAAAGAAAATGTTCACTTCGACCTAGAAAAATTAGCTACAATTATATTAACAAGGAAAACATTCTTCCATGAGAGATAGCTAGACTTTTTAAGGTTATTATGAAGATTGAATTTGTAAATGTATTTAAAATACACACTCATATGTGGGACATATCTAAGGGTTGATGATGATAGCTAATTATCATAACAGCTAAGAATGTGAATTTCAAAGCTTATTTAAGTTTCCCAGTGTGTGTGTGGTATATATGTATATGAATACACATTTATATATACAAACATAGCATACAGCTATGTACTTACATTTTAACATGGCAAACATATAGGTCACAAAACTATTTGTACTGTAACTAATGACTAAATATGAATCAAATGATATATTAATTAGCTTTCAAATATATATTGGTAATTGATTTTAATTATAATAAATACTAGCAGCAATCCATTATTTCTCAAAAAGTAAATTTCACTTCAAATATTTATGAAACTAAATTGTTTCCCACTTCTAAAATACAAGTACACAACAGACATATTTGTGTCTCTGATACAGATTTATTATGAAAAAAGTAAAACACTCTCCGTATTATGAAGACAAGTGGAGAGATTTAGAAAATTCTCTGTATTCTTTTAGATAAATGTCTGTGCAAATGTCTGTACAAATGTCAAGTCTTACATGCAGATCTCAAATGAATTTATTAACATATGAATTGACTAAAGTTTGTTTGCTTTATGCCATTAGGAAAAATATACTATCAATAATGTGACCTCTGGATTGAAAATATTTATCAGTACTTATGAGAATTAAAAGGCTTTTGAAACTTCCATGGTCCTTGGAAAGTGAAATCCTTTAATTATCAGTGTGGTCAGATAAGAAGGTTTAAACAGGTTTATGGAGTTCTAGGGTTTATATTTTATTCTTTTCTCCAAATTCAAATAAAAAATTCAGTAATGTGAACGGTTTGATCACATCAAACAAGGCTGAAAAAGTAACTTTGTTTTTACTTAGTCAAATGAGTCAATACACATTGATTACAATTTAGTATCATCTTAACCACCATTAGGCATTTACAGGAAAAACTCGAACAAAGTAATTTTCCCATTTTCTGACAGTTTAATTTCAATTTCTCCAGACACATAATTTGTACCAGTTCGCTTAGAAATTGCAGTATTTATTGGTGTTTTCCCCTAAGCTTCTCCATGTTTGCTGAGATGTTAGATGGGGACAGAGGCCAAGATTTCTGGTAGCCTAGCGGTGTCTTTGTATTATTTAAAAAAAACGTGCTCCCTCTAGTGGGGAAGGTTAAAACAAAGACATACACCTCTAACGCGAAAGGCCTACAAGGCACTACACATTTGATAAATTCTAAACATAGGCATGAATATATACAAATTTAAGTATTGGGAAGAATTTTTTAAAAACTCATTCATATAAAACTGAAAAGCTATATATAATCCAATAAGTGTATAATTAAATTTTAAATTATGTAAATTGTATTAAAATTATTCATATGAATGTAATGGCTCAGAAAATTTGCTATAAGGATACAGGTTTAGGGAAAAATCTTAAATAGAAAAAATGAATGAGAAATGAAAGAAAAGGTGACTAAGATACTAACCTACCTATCATCTATACATTTCTTTTCAAATACCTATAAATACTCAGTGCCTTAAAATGTTCTTTGAACTAGCTGTATGAGCTTACTGGTTTCCTTTTACTAACATACTAAATCTTTTTACAAGTGTTCCTTCTGTAGTTTATACAAGGAGTAATCAAAATATAAAGTGAATGTTTAAATTTTAAGAAACTTTTTACAGTGAAAGACTATGTCATGAATATAAGTGTGGGGGAGTAGTTTGAGGGAAAATAACAGCAATGTCTCTTTTACTGTAGTGATTTTTTTACAGGGTGTGGCCCTGAGCTCACTATGTAGCCCAGGAAAACCTTGAGGTCAGCAATCCTCCTGCCTCAACCTCCCAAGTGCTGGGATTACAGGCGTGAGCCATCACTTCCGGCATTATGGTATGTGGTACTGATTGCATGAGTCACTATGCCCCGTATTGCTGTATGTGGTTACCAGGGATCAAACCAGGGACCTTGTGCTTGCTAGGCAGATGCTGGAACCACTGAGCTAAATCTCTGGCCCTGTACTAAATGTTTTAATTAAAAATTTACTAGTATGTAGTGCCTTAAACTTTTTGAAAACTTTATTAATAGTTTGATATAATAGAGCACAGTACTAAAAATAACTGTACAACTTTGAGTCATGTAGAAATCATCATTTTTATTAGTATTCAATGTTTTAAACAAATATATATAAAGTTTAATTTTTCTGAGATCTATGCATCAAGCAGAATAAACTGCTATGATGTGATCCCTCTCTATCAGTGTAGTTCTTTCCTGATGCAAAGAACTGTTACAAGAAACTGTAACAGATTTCAGTAGGGTGAAGTCAAATACAATGTGAATGCCACAGTTAAACTGGACTTTCTTCAGAGTCACCTAGGAGAGCAGGAAAGCACATTTCTTTGTGTTTCTTTGTGGGTCATGGAAGCTTGACCTTGAGCATCATTTCTGAAATACAGCCCCTTCCTCTTTGGCACTTTAGTTCTTTTCTGGTTCCTGGTGGCCATGGGTTGAGCAGCTGTCCTTTGCTAAGCCCTTCTGCCACACTGTTTCTGCCTTGGAGCCAGCTTACCAGGGACTGAATCAATTGAAACTCTGAGCAAGAAAATCCCCTTCCTCCTCTGTGGTGTGTGTGGGTACCAGTAAATAGATAAAACCAATTCAGGCCTAAAGGAATCCAACAACTATACCTGGAAAAAATCAATTTATAAATACTACCTTGAAGGAATTCATAATTCTCTATAGCCCAAGTCTCTAGAAAGCAGTTAATAAAAATAGAATTTTAACTATTCAAAGAACAGTTGGAACTTTCTGGCAAAAATAGCCTTGGTAAGGAAAAAATTCATCTTTTATTCCAATTTTTCAAACAAAAACTGTATGATTACTTGAACATTTAAAATACATTATGGATACTTTCTCTGTCTCTTAATAATACTTCAGTAAGGAGATGTCATTTTTAGCACTTTGGCTTCAAGCTTCTGATACCACTATGCATAACCAGAAGATAAACACAGTGATTACAGCTCTTGAATAAAAACAAGTACATAGGCCTAACAGAGAAGTGGCCTGTTGCTTCCACTCACCTCCCCAGGCAGTGGCTCCCCCTGCAGGCAGGGGCGGTGCTGGTGCAGCAGCTGCTCCCTCTGCAGAGAAGTCTGGCTGGAGGTCCAGGAGATCACTTGAAGGTTTAGAAGCACTAACAGGAAAATATAACTTTAAAATCAGATGTTTAAATTTTATAATGTAAAGTCACTTTAAAATAAAGTCATGTAAAGATGTGGGATATTCTAAATCCAACAAAAATATGCCTGGAAGTAAAGCATTAATAGCATACATCGAGGGTCAGAAAACTAGATTTAAAAATGTATAGACGGTATGTGCTTTAGACTGTGAGGGATAGGTGGTTTTTATCATGATTTAACTGTGCCCTTGTGGCATGAAATAAGATATACAATACAGAAACAAATAAATATACTTTTATTGTAATAAAACTTTGTTTACAAAAGCAGACAGTGGACTGGAATTGATCTGTGGGTAGTGTTCTGCAGGTCTATAAAAACTGTAACATGGAGGGTATCTTTTCTCTACTTCCTAAAATTTTTGTATGAAAATACTGATGTCTTGAGGAAAACTGACAAGCCAAAAAAACAAAAGAATAATTACTAATTCTCTCTTTTCCTAAATTAGATGATATCAAATTTTGTTGTTTGAAGACTCACCTAAAATGACTTTTGCATTTTGAATCTTAGTAGACTGGAGTTAGACTTTTCAAAGGCTCTTCATCTGCAAGTTTTAAGTGAAGCCTCAGCTTTGCTATTCAGAGTATGGGCTCCAAACTAGCAGCATTCTAGGATCTTGTTAGAAACGTGAAAAAACTCTAGCTAACATATCAGAAGCATAATTTTAACAAGAACCTCACATGATTCATAGGTACAAACTGATTCCAGTTTGAGAAGCAATGATTTGAAGATTCAGGCCAAGTACCAACCCAGGAGGGTCCTTCCTGTGTTCCCCACCCCTCTACAGAAACAACAGTTCTGTCTTTAAAAAACAATATTAGGTTTCCAAGTAGTAGTTTTTATAAAAGGATTCTGTTGTTTTCAAAAATCATTTCACCAGGTGTGGTGGCTCATGCCTGTAATCCCAGCACTCGGGAGGGAGAGGCAGGAGGATTGCTGAGTTCGAGGTTTGCATGGGCTACACAGTGAACCCAGGGGCCATCCTGAACTACAAAGTGAGACCCTGTCTCAAAAAAAAAGAAAATTCAAAAGCTTTGAAAGCACTGTCTAATTTTAACATTAATTTCTTAAAAACAGCTAAGTAACAAGACAAAAAAAGCATATTTGTTAGTAAAAGTTTAATCAGGGGTTTAGGGTATAGTTCAGAGTTAGAGCACTTGCGTAGCATACATAGGCTCTGAGTTTGATTCTAAGGAAAAAAAAAGAAAAGTTTTAAAAAGAATTTTAGTGCAGCAAAGACGTAGTTTTATCAAGGTTGCTATTCTAAAATGCAGAGCCAAGCAAGTACAAAGTAAAGTATATAATTAACATGTGCATAAACCCTGGATTATTGCTTACTTCAAAATTCAATTCTGTAAAATACAGGGCACTCATAACAGAGTCACAGATACTATAAAATAAGACTAGAATTCCATCAAGGCAAAAAACAACATCCAGAATTGATCCAAAATTATTATTTGAAGAGGCCCATAAGGGACTGGCAATTCACTTCAGGAAGCTCTGAGGTTTCACAAAATGCACAGTCACCACTACCTTTCTCATCATTGTTCTGGCAAAAAGTCTGTAAGAACCCTTAGGAAAACCCCGGAGGCCTCTCTGTTCCTACCACCACAGTTTGATTCCTTGTATGGACAACTAACTGGCCTACAAGTTTGTTGTTGCTTTTAAAGGATTTAAAATATCTTTTATCTTTCTTACAAAAAGAAATTAACTGTAACAGACATGTTCCATCTCAGCTAGTTTCAGAACCTGAAATACGTGCAACATTTTTTCGCCCAAGTGTGTGAGCAACAAGCTGATTACTGCAGCCTTGGTCCAGTGATTTAAGAACTACAGACTCACGTAACTGTAGGAGAATAAAAGTACTTACTTGGTAGCAAAAATAAGTTCAACCAGCATGTTACCAAGATTATTTGTGAAATCATTTGGTACAGTACATAAAAATCTAATCCAAGTACTAATCAACAGTTCACTACATACTCATCAACTCACCTGACTGGGACAGCCGCAGATGCAGTTGCAAATAAATCAACTGGTGGGGATGTGTCGATAGTTTTAGCTGGTGTAGAATTAGGAGATGTAACAGTTGTAGCTGGAGAAGACTGAAAGTAAAGGGGTATAGTCAGATATGACCACAGGATATGGAGGAAAAGGACTTCTGCTTTGTAGATCTGTAACATTCCTAGATATCTTTTTGTAATGCCTCATGGGAGAAAAAAAATCTCAAAGTAAATTTGAAATCAAGATGCAAACAACACTGAGATTTCATCTCACTCTACAAAGAATAGCTGCTATTTTGAAGTTAGCCAGCAATAAATGCTGGTGAGGCTGTGGGGAGGAAGGAACCTTTCTTCGCTTTTGGTGGGAATGTAGACTGGTACAACCACTATGGAGATCAGTGTGGAGATCTCTCAGAGAACTAGGGTTAGAGGTCTCATTTGACCCTGCTATTCCCTGCACAGGAATATACACAAAAGAATTACAAGATTCATGTCACAGTGACATATGTGCACCAATGTTTATAGCATCTCAGTTCCTGATAGCTAAATCTTGGAAACAACCCAAATGCCCAACAACTCTAGACTAGATAAAGAAGATATGTTTTTTAAAAATAAATAAATAAATACATAAATAAATAAACGGAGTTTTACTCTGCTGTAACAAGTAATGACTTTGAGTCATTTATACGGAAATGGATGTACCTTCAGGACATACTCATAAGTGAAATAAATAGATCACAGATGTGTAAATATCATATCTTTTCTCTGGTATGAGAAACTGAAGTTGTAAATGAGTTCTAGAATGCGTGACAGATAGTGTGAAATAGTAAATAATCCAAGGGAAATGAGGTTTAGGGGTAAGTAATGAGGGGAAAGAAAAAAAATTGATGGTAAAAAGCTTGTCCATATAGGGGCAGGGAGTTGTAGATTGGGTAGAGGAAGGGGAAAAATGAGAATGAAGTCATCATATATTGGTACAAGTTCTCAATGTTGAGCATAATTATGATGTGTATATATAATGTAACAATAAATAAAAAAGTTTAAAAAGAATTATGTCTACTAGATAAAATATACTTGAAATTTTAAAATTAACTTATATAACATTTTATACTATATTTGTCCTATAGTATATATTGCAGTGACTTCTATATATATAGTTTGATTTGAAATCAAAATATATAAATATATATAAAATCAAAGTATATAAAATTATTGGGAAATATTTTGCATCTCAGGCAAAATTTCAAATATTATCAGTTGTGATGACTGCTATAAAGCCAAGGTCATTCATTTTCCAGTGCATCCTAAGTAGACTTTATGTGGAGGAGCAAAAGGATATTTGCTTATGCTCAGATGACCTAACAAATGGACATATAACTCAATAAATAATTCATAGTCAGCAGGGAACAATTCATAAGCAAATTTCAGTCGATGCCAGTAGGAGGATATTGGGACAATGCACAGTGTTGGAATCACCAGCACAGTCAGAGTGATATGCTTGAATGCTTATAATAACAGCTATTACAGAGGGGAATTTGTCAGAGGAGAGAGCATGTCAGCTTCATTTTTCCTTGAAAAACACATCGATAAATGTGAACTACAGACCTAGAGAAGGCAATTTTCAATGCCTTTATCTTAATCTCATCCTTAAACATGCTAAAAAAGAGATAAGGAAGTGAACAAGTAGTTAAAACTATTGTAGTTATCTGTCTGGCATCCTTGTGGACAGAAACTTAATTATAATTTTTCTCTATCATTAAAAAAAACCATAAAATAATCTGCTTTACTTATTTCATAGGGCTATGATTTGGAATGTGTGAAAAGGCTTCATAACTAATAAAATATTACATTGATACATTTATTTTCAGTTATAAAATAAGTACATAAAAATCTCTCCTACTTAAAAAACATAGTGACAGAAATAATGAGAATAGGGAAAGGGGATCTAAGGATAGAGAGAAGGGATAGCAAGAGGGTAATAAGAAAGAATCAAGACAGTTATGTCCATGTACTTTCTCCCTAAAATGAATGTAAACTTTATATAATGCAAAAATGTACTAATAAAATAAAAAATCTTTCTCAAAAATTTTTAAATCATATGATCTGCTATTCCATACCTGGTTATGTACCCAAAACAAATGAAATTAAGGACTGAAACATATCTTTACACTCATGTTTCCACAGCAGCATTATTTATCTTATTGTGAGGGGGACTCAAATATCCACTCACAGATGAATGGATAAATTGTGGTATATCCATATAATACCTTACTATTCAACCTTAAAGAGGAATGATATTTTAGCATATACTACAACAGCTGAAACTTGAAGACATACTGGTAAGCCAGTAATGAAAGGACACGTACTTTGAATCCACTCAAGTGAAGTATCTAGAGTAATCAAATTCATAGACACAGGAAATGGAATGAAGTTTCTAGGGACTGGAGGGGTACAGGAATGGGAAGTTGTTTAATAAGTACAGACTTTCATTTCTAGGAAACAAAAAGGATCTACAAATGTATGGTGGAGATGGTCACATGACAATACCGGAGTAAACATTTGAAGATGGTATAACAAAAAACTAATTAAAACCAAACTTACCTTACTTAATGGAGAGGGAGCACCAGATCTAAAAGGTAACATGAGAAAAATTAAAGCTGAATATACACAAATATGTCTAGAGGACAATGAAGTGTGATACTATTTTGTTGAACATTTACAGTTAAAAAACAGATAAATTATTAAAATACTTTATGCATTTTACTCAAATGTGCTATCCTTTGCCATTAATTTCTAGCATTAGACATTTTTAATAAAAATTATTTTCTATCTAGAAACTTCATGTTAATCATTATTGCCCATGTCCACCAAAAACAACTAGCTAATCTTCAGTTTTTAAAAATTTGCCAAGAGTTAGGAAAAATGCTATGTACAATTTTAAAAACCCTCTAGTTTATTATTTAGGAAGTCAGAAAACTCACAAAGGTTAATTTATATTATCTTTTAATCAGGATTATGATGCCAAAAAGGAAGAACTTCAGGACAAAAAACAAAGATCTTTATGAATCTTGAGTCTGAGATATGACTCATATCTATATTCATACTTCTGAAGTTTATCACTTTTAAACTTCACTGCGGTAATAAAAACTCTCCAGGAAAAATATTCCCATCGTCTGTTACAACAAGTGAGACCTTGAAAAAGAACAGTAACTTGTGTCCTTCTAAGAGAGAGAGAACATTATAGAGAAATATATATACATATATAAATATATATATAAAATATATATATATTATACACACACACACACACATACAGTTTATTTTTGTGTGTGTGTGGTACTGAGTATCAAACTCTGGCCCTTGTGCTTCCAAGGTAGGTGCCGTATCACTTGAGCTAAATCCCCGGCCCAAGAAATATTTTTTAAAGTTAGATTACTGGTACCACTGGCTATTTTACATCATGTCTAGCAGATGACCTGAAACAGTTGACTGAATAGCTCACAAGTTAACAGCCTGAGTTAGTAGAAAAATGAAAAACAAAGGCAAAAATAGATTTCATTAATCAGCTATATTAAGAAGCTATATTCTACCAGTCTTACTGGATGGAAAGGATGGGTTTCTATTGATGTACAGAGAAAAACATCACATGTAGTAGTAGCAAAATAAAATTAGTCAAAACTAACTTGAATTTTGTACAATATTATATAATTCCTCCAATTTATCATATTGTATGCCAGATATTATATATATTTACTTATAATTGCTCATTTCAAAGGCTCTAGAAGTAATGAGATATTGAATGTTTTTTATATCTATGAAAATTTACTTACAGCCCTAAAAAATATAGCATAATTTAAGGTTAAAAATTCTCTAAGGAGTTTTTGGCTAATATCTTCACATTAACCACAGTTCCTTTATATATATATATATATATATAAATATATATATATATATATATATATATATAAAAGGTAGTTAAATTTAAATAAAAATCCAAGAACACACGGCTTGAATTCTTCAAAACACAAATCACTTGACATGGTTACTTTCTAAAAATAAATTCAAATTAATTCCTTTCCCAAGAAAATATTTCACACCAATTCTTTGTGAAACTGACACAATATGAAATACTAGTACATAAAAGATAAATGAAAATAAGCAAGAACTTCTGAAATATATTTCCTAGGCAGTATATAAAAACTGATAACCTATCTTTTCCCCTACAGAAAACTAAAGATATAGTAAAAATCATACAATTGCTACTTGTTGTTAAATAGAATATCATACTTAAAGCCAAGTGTTAAAAGTCATAATTAGCACAAGAATCAGCTTGCCAAAATCCTACCAGAACAGCATTACTAAATGACACTCATGGTTATCCCATGGATTAGACAAACGAAAATCGTCTGTCTCTGTTAAGCAAGCTACCATCCAAGTTACCACATCATGACTTAAAAATTGTTTAATTATCTGTCTTCACCACTGGTGCTAAGTTGTAGAAAAGAAGGAACACATCCCATTGCTTTGTACACTTAGCAGCTTGGATTTACTGTATTATTTGAAATTTTAAATGAAAATAGATTCATGTGTCTATTTTATAACAAATAAATTACCCAGAAGTTGAAAAATTTTCTGTGAAATCAAGCTATCAAGATGGTAACCTGTTCCCACGACAAGATCTGGCATCTTTTGATAAGAAAGAAAAGAATCAAAGGCCCATAGAACACAACTTTAAAAAGCATCACTAGGCAATGATTAAACTGTGTGGCCACCTACGCTTAATGAAGTTAATACAGTAACTTGCCCCAGTCTCATAGTTATTAGTGGTAGACTCAGAACTCTTTTCCAAGTCTGTCTGCTGCCTGGAGCCTGTGCCTGCTTCTGGCTCTAGCCCACCCCACTGAAGACACAAAGGAACCCAGAACAGTTATTTTTCTGTTACACAACACTTAGGACTACTGCATCTTATAAATTCCTTGCCTAGTTTTCAAATACTATGTTTGTTTATATATAGTCAAGTGATATGTATTAAAAATGAATACTTACATTTCTGACTTTATTTGCAGAAATCTAGCACATAGTGAACTAAGTTAGGAGAACTAAGGCACTAGGATCATTTTAGAGTTGCCAATATTATTATATTTCTGTAAAATGATACAGACAAATCCATAGCTTTTTATTATCAACTCAGCAAAAGCCAAAGTTTCCTCCCAATATGGTAAAAATAAGCTGCCAAGAGGAAATTTTGTTACTTTTATTTGATTAAAAACAACAACCTCTATATAGCTGCATATAAGTCCTGCCAGGAAAAACAGAGATATGAAAAACACATCTAGATATTTCCAATAATTTAAATTACAAAAGACAATCTTGAGTTTCCTGCATCCTCAACACTTAGTAAATAGGCACACAGAACAAAATTTTGCTTTCTGTCTTGTGGAATCGTAGAAACAGGTAATATACAAAGATATACCATACTGGGTTGCACATAATTTCAAAAATAAATAATGGAAGACAGCACTAAATATAAGGAGCATGCATATTGTTCATAACAGACATTTGGAAATATTTAATTTTATGCATATACTTAAACAGAAGTTAGGATAATTTATGTTGCTACTGAATGACAAAGAAAGCAATATCAAGTAACCAATTTTTGTTGTAAAACTGTCTTTTGGTAATTTTACCATTTTCCAGGAAGGAATCTGGTTTATGTAACAAATGAATATTCTTTTATTCCCCAAATGAAAGAAAAATATTTATACTCCTAAAAGAAATTGTTAAGTTTTGATCTAAAAAGACAAAAAGAAAGTAAAACCATTTATGCTAGTCACTGTGGAAGACAAAAATAAGTATAATAAAAAGAACCACAGATGGGTAAAATGGAAATAAATCAGTTTTAAATGTTCTCAACACCAAATGTGGAGTATTAAGAATGTGTTTCTGGATTTTTAGTAATTACCAAATGCTAAAAGGTCATTCAGTATAGTACTCACCCTTCACTTAAGTTCCCAGGTAAGCACAAACATACAAAGAAGAAAATAGTTATCTACTGTAGTTTTTTTTTTTAAATAGGGAATAAGCAAAAGACAAATTCAAATGTTTGCAGCCAATTAAGAAAAGAAATATGACAAGCATAAGATGATTTTAAGTAGGAAGAAAAATATCTAAGGAGACCACTGAAATAAAATATCACTAAGTTTTTATTCACTTCTCTAGAAATATAACTAAATGTTCATTAATTTAAAAAAAAGCAAGCCTATAGTGGCCACAAGGGGGCGAATTTAAGATCTGAAGTTAGGGCTAAGGAGATGCAGGTTTCTCTGGGGACTGTCCAAGTGGTAGCTTCATTAAAAAATGAGGGAGTGGGCCAAGCTATGTAGTGTGGGGCTTTGAGGAGCACAGAGCACAGAGAAGCCAACTTGTAGTGTGTGTGTGTGTGTGTGTGTGTGAGACACTGCGTGAAGAGACAACGCCAGGGGACGTGCATGTTTTTCTAGCTAACTAGGTCCTTTTGCTTCAGGTGCAGGAACATTTTTAGACTCCAGTCTCCATTTGTAACCTTGAGTAACTCATTTGGCCTCCCATACACCTGGGTAGAGGTGGGTCTAGCAATATCTGGAGGGTACTCTGCATTGGGACTTAATGTACATTCTTGTTTAAAGCCAGATCATGCACAGCCACACCAAAACTGGTGGCAGACTGCGGTCACTCTCGCCAGGTCCCAAAAGGTCCCATCATTCCTAGTAACTCCACCATAGGGCTTGAAAAATTCCTTCACTACTTTTTATCATTTAAAAATACAATAATTTCAGCACTAACTTGGAGAAAATGTCAGAAATAACAGACAGAAATAACACTTAGCTAACTAAATAACCAGCGAAGAAGGACCATGAACACAGAGAAGCCTGAATTCTGGGAGAATGTTCAAAAAGAAGAAAGTCAGAAGTTACATTTTGACAGCTCTATTATAGTTGAAGTCCATGATCAATTTATAGCCCTGAAATAAACAGGTCAGTGGTTGTTTCTGCTAGTCTGGCTGTCAAACAAAATAGACATAAAGGTGGTATCACCAACAACAGATTTTGAGCTGACTCTGTACAGACCTGTGTTAAGCATTGAGTTAATGAAGTATAAAATAGTTTCTAAACTTTGGAACCAGAAAATCTATTGAAATCTCATACATAGAAAAAAAATAGCCATTGTACAGGGAATTTCATGATGCAACCTGGCTTCGTCAGAAAGTAGGACCACAGATGGCTCTCCTTGGATGCTGTGATTTATAGAGGAGGGCAAGGCTAAACATCCAAGGTGCAAAGGTACAAAGCATAAAGACTACAAGGCACCAGGTCTTGTGAATCAACAACTCTCAAGCCTGCTAGAGAAAAAGGAAAAAAAAAAAAAAAAACAGAACCTGCAAGTGTTTGCATGTAAGGAGGAAAAATACTCAAAAACATTAAGTACCAAATACAAAGGTATGAAAATTCAGAAAAATTACACTTCTTGTGTCCTGGTTGCTACTTGCTGTTTAAAAAGATTGTTGAGTAAAACGTTAGAAGGTGTGTCACATTTAACGTTTCAAGGGAGGAGAGACCACAGCCCTAGAAACTATACCTGATGGTTTTGATTTTTTTCACAAAGGAGTTGGTAACATAAGAGTGCTCAAGGCTGATAATGAAATTATCTTGTTTATACTTGTGACCAACCATAAAAATTTTAATTTTTAAGCATAAGCAGATCTGTTTCTTTGTATAATAAATTCCTTCTGAGGGCAAATATGTAAGTCATCAGATTGAAGTCAACATGGGAGCACTCTACTAATTTCCTACATTAGCCCGTGAACAGATTTCCTGCACATGAGATTACACTGATTTGTTACTTCAGGAAAGGTGGGGTTCTGAGGGAACCTAGAATAACAATACAGCATACCCTGAAACTGCAGTAGTAGAACTGTACCTTCACAAATCTTTCTTGTACAAAAACGACTCTAATATTTTTCATCTTATTTAGAATATACAACTAATGCATACTTGTTTCCAGGTTTCTTTCCTTCTAATGTATTTAGATGCTGTTCAAGGGTCTCCATTAGACTGCTGGGAGCCTATAATAAGAAAGTAAAAATAAATGTCTGCATTGTGTTCTTTCAAAATAAATGCACTACAATATTGCTATACTTTCAATGGTGGAGGTCTATGGGTAGATCCCAATATTTATGTGAGATAATTTCATGCCAGGCTCTTTTGGTGTTTTAATATTAAAGTTCCATGGATTCTCAGATAGGCACATCTTGAATGTAATAACTGCACTATATGTCAAATAGCCTTACAGTGTGGCTTCAGTGTGGGCGTTACGTTGGTAGACTAAAATATTATTCAGGTGCAATAAAGTCAAATCAAATTCACTGCTACTTTCCCATGAAAATTACAGTGATAAAGGAAAAGGCATTTGTATCCAGGTCAAAAAATTAGTGCCCAAATATGAACTTACAGAAATTTGAAAATATAGTAAAATCTCACATCCATATATGACTGAAATGTTAAGAACATTATTATCTTATTTTAAAAAAGGAGGGAGTTAAAATTGTGGGGAATAAAATAAAATTTTAACAGTCAGTAAAAACTAAGATGTTGTTATTATTGAATTAATTTATTTGCATAGCAAAATTTGTATATTGGCAGATTTAATAGAGCTCAACTCTTATTAAAAAGTTCTTGAGTGTTTCTGTCTTTAAAATTTTAGACAAATGAAGTGATGACATTTCACTATATATTAGGAGAAATAAGTTCATACAAATATGCCACCCAGTTTAATTCTTCTAGCATTACTTCACATTTTTAAAATAAATGTAACTTGAATTAAGTCTTAAAAGCAACACAGGTATTCATTTCATGACTGAAACATCTAACTATGTATACAGATATGTTTAATTCTATTAATTTGTCTTTATTATGAAACTAATTTTGAAGAATTTTATAGTAATTACATTGCCAAAATAGTTCACAAAATTCAAAGAAATTCATTAAACTGTATATTTTATGTTATACTTTCTATGACAAATTAAAATTTTATTAACATTTTAAAATTTTAAACATTTAGGATATTTAGTATTCATTTAAATTTTGATAATAGACTCAAACTGCCAACATTTTTAATCTTATTACTGTACATGTCAGTACATAATTGTTAGAAGTATAAATTAATTAAAACATGTAAACTCATAAATATATAAAATTACTAAACAAACAAAAATACTAACTTGATAGAAGTGGTAAACGTAGGATAGAAAGGGCAGGTCAGCATTATCTAAAAAGCTTTGGACTAAAGAATAGCAAATTATCAAACAATATAACTAATTTAGACAATTGTATTTTAAATACATAACCCAGGTGAAGGCAGACTTTATCCACAAACTCCAGAATCTGCAACTAAAGTTTTTTTTTTTAACCACACCCTGTATTGTTCTATGTGACTACTGGGGATTGAAACAGGGACCTCATGCTTGCTAAGCAGGTGCCAGAACCACTGAGCTAAATCTCCAGCCCTGCAGCTAAGGTTTTATAAATAGAGATTTGAAGAGGGATAAACTATAAAGAAATGTTCACTAGATGTGATATGTACATTGTAACTTTAAAAAGGAAAAAGCCAAAATGCTTCCAATGTTGTAGATGGGTTAATAACTTTAAAATTGTCCTAACAATTGTTGATGGTGATGATTATACAGATAGAACTATGAACCCAGGGCACATACATGTAAACTCTAATGCTTCCATGTTTTTGATGAGATCATGGTCAGAAAATAATATATCATGAACCTTTTTCCAATTAGAAGACTCAGGTCCTCTGAATAGTAAGGGAATAGCAAGAAATTATGATTCAGTGCTTAATAAGTATATATTGTTTATAGTTACAAAATACAGAACAAATATGAGAAAGTGAAATAGTAATATTTTCTACTTTACATTTCCTTACCCAAAATATAGGAAAGTGGATTAAAATTTAATCCCTCTTAACATTTCTTAATAAGCTAAATGAAAACTTAAAAAATGGAGAAGTCAAAAAATTTTGGAACATCTTATCACACAGATTTTGAAAGTGCCCTATCATTTGTTTTTCTTATAGATATGAAAAATCTAAGAAAACAAATTCCTCAAATGTTGGAGAAAAATGTATTTATCTAGTAATATCTAGGAGTACAAGATTGTGTTTGTCTTTGCCTCAACTATATATATATATATATATATATATATTTTTTTTTTTTTTTTTTTTTTTTTTTGAGACAGGGTCTCACTTTGTAGTTCAGGCTGGCCCTGAGCTCACTATGGTGCCCAGGCAAGCCGCCCCGAACTCAGCAATCCTCCTGTCTCTGCCTCCCGAGTGCTGGGATTACAGGCGTGAGCCACCACGTCCGGCACTGTGGTATGCGGTGTTGATTGTTGGTGGGCGTGTCTCCACGCCCAGCATTATATGTGGTTACCGGGGATTGAACTCAGGACCTTTCGCTTGCAAGTCAGGCGCCGGAACCACTGAGCTAACCCTCCGGCCCGCCTCAACTATATTTTTGATCCCAGGGATATCCTCACCCACAGTGGACAATAAATGAAACTGGATCTCTATTCTAAGGAGTAACACTTGCATAATACCTGCTGTTGTTAAAAAAAAATAAGAAAATATAATTAGCAGCATATTTATTGGCTCATTTAAAAATGAGAAAAATCAACTAATCAGATGGAAACACCAATCCATAAAAAGTCAGTTATAGAAGCTAATAAATAACAGAAATATATCCAGAATTACCAACTCATCAGCAAAATCTTTAAAAGGAGATTTTATTAATAGTTTTCATCTCAGTCAGAATTTCTGACATCAAAACCCAAAATATTTTTCAGATCTGAACACACACAAACACATATCAGACAGGAAATGATATTCAAAAATTATATTCTTAAATAATACTTGATTGTGATACTCATGATCAAAAGGAAAGGATCCACCTAAATTTAGGTGGTTTCATTTACAAAACATCATTAAAACTTAATGAAAAAAGTGCCGGACGTGGTGGCTCACGCCTGTAATCCCAGCACTCAGGAGGCAGAGACAGGAGGATTGCTGAGTTCGCGGCGGCTTGCCTGGGCACCATAGTGAGCTCAGGGCCAGCCTGAACTACAACGCGAGACCCTGTCTCAAAAAAAAAAAAAAAAAAAAAAAGAAAAAAGAAAGAAAAACTAAATGAAAAAGACCAAAACATTGTTCAAATTTATGATTAGACATAAGAAACCATTTGAAAGTGTTTCAGTTCTGACATTATACACTTCTCACCCAAAAAATATTTTTAAATATAAAATTTTCACTGATAGTCAATAATCATTTAAATGCAGTTCTGATATTATATGCACAAATTAAAAAGGACTAGAATGACCTCACTGACATTTTCTGTGCAGTGTAAAAGAGACACATCAAATTCATAAAGATATTTGCTAAATTCCTTGTTCAATTGTTTCTACTAGAGGAATTCTAATCCTATTTTAGTCAGGAATATCCTATTCCAACTTTCAGTCAACAGAAATCTCTCCAATCCCCATCATTTCTTTAACCCTTATCTAATAGAATTTTGACTGCCTGCTGTTATAGATAGATTCAATGCCTTGTTAGCCACGGAGAAATCTGGCATAGAGTAGAAATCTAATCTCAAAGGAGTTGAGCTGAATTCATTCAACCTGGCATTTCTGACCCATTTCTGAATTTATCATCTAATATTGAGGACTAACTTCAGAACAATTTATACTCCAGCTCAGAATTATTGTACTGTTATAGTGAGTTTAAATCTTGGCTCAGTTAAAGACTATCAGTCCTATCGAAGGGGCTTCAAAGAAGAATTATGGAGGTGTTAGCTCTATTTCTCACAAATCTAAAGGAAACCATGATTAGGCTGCTTCATGAAGCAAATTATAATCTTGGAGTAGAACTTAAAGACACATAGGAGAATTTAGGTAGATGATTTTTATAAGGAGGTAATTTAAAAATAAATATTAATAATGAAGTTTATGTACCTCTAAAGGTCATAAGGGAAGCAAAGTATAGAGTGTTATTACATTCTAATTTATCTCTGCCACTTAACAGCTTTCAGGTAGATAGAGCAAGATTTTATTTTGTTACAGTTAAGTTTAGTCCCTAATTATGATATTTTAAATAATTTTATTAAATATGTCTCTGGACTGTTAGATTATATGAACTATAATGAATATAGTAATATCATTAAAAATTAAACCCAACAAACCCTTTCTTTCAATGTTATGCTATCATTTTCAAATTTAAATTAAAAAAGTATTTAAGAAGTTCCTTAAATTTTTCTAGTTTCTATGCATACTTTGCCCAGAGACAAACAAATGAGGGTATTTATGACAATATATCTAGTTTTTTCTTTGTGTCACAGTAAAGTTGTACATAGTGTTAACGATATGCCATTTGTAAAAACTATTTATTGAGCTAAATATTTAAAGTCCTTTTTCCTTAGGCTAACATATCTGACATTATTTATGACATTTTTGCCAACATGAAATGTAAATTGTTATAGATGAATAATGAAAATGCTTTTTATTATAGCATTTCAAAGGTAAACCTATAATATAGCTTTCCACATAACATTTTTACGCCTAATTTTTAGTTAACACTATTTTCTAAGAGAATCAGAATTTTTTTTGTACTAATATGCTGTCTAATAGATGGAGCTCTCAATTTTTAACTACAAAATCTAATATAATCATGTTTTGAACTTCTCTGTGAATTTTATTTGTGAAGAATTCTTGTTAATTTATTATTATTATTATTATTAATTTTTTTTTATTGAGACAGGGTCTCGCTTTGTAGTTCAGGCTGGCTCTAAGCTCACTATGTAGCCCAGGCAAGCCTCGAACTCAGCAATCCTCCTGCCTCTGCCTCCCGAGTGTTGGGATTACAGGTGTGACCCACCATGGCCAGCACTGTGGTATGTGGTATGTGGTATTGATTGCTGGTGAGCATGAGTCTCCACGCCCAGCATTGTATGTGGTTACTGGGGATCGAACTCAGGACCTTGCACTTGCAAGGCAGGCACCAGAACCACTGAGCTAACCCTCCAGCCCTAATTTATTATTTTAATAGTAGTAATACAGAATATTATTTCTTTGGATGATCTGAACTTTTTTGTTTTTTGTTTTTAGACAGGCTCTTGCTTTAAAGTTCAGGCTGGCCCTGAGCTTGCTATGTAGCACAGGCAAGCCTCTAACTCAGCAATTTTCCTGTCTCTGCCTCCCAAATGCTGGGATTACAGGCAGCACTGTGGTATGTGGTATGTGGTACTGATTGCTGGTGGGTGTGAGTCACTATGCGCAGTATTGCTGTATGTGGTTACCAGGGGTTGAACCAGAGACCTTGCACTTGCTAGGCAGTTCAGAGCCAGAGCTAAATCTTCAGCCCTGAACTTTCAATGAAAATTTAATGATGAACATTATTTTAAATATCTATATATTTCAGGGCCTTAAAAGATAACAAATTGTTAAATACACTTTGATAACATTAAAAAGTGTGTAATTTTATTATGACAATTTACTCCTATTATAGTGACTTGCTGACTATACAAAGAGAACACTCATACATTCAATACTGGTATATAAAAAGCAACTGTACATCGTTTTCTATCATTTCTACAACATCAGGTCTAGTTAAGAGAACATGTTTGGAACAGGAGTTTCATGATGGAATGATTAAATCCTGCCAGTTATGAGAAAAATGTATCTGTATCTATGAATGACTTCAGGCTTCAGGTCTCTTCTGTCTTACAAGCTATAGACTCTTTTTTCTTTTTTGAGACAGGGTCTCACTTTGTAGTTCAGGCTGGCTTTGGGCTCACTATGTAGCCCAGGCAAGCATCAACCTCAGCAATCCTCCTGCCTCTGCCTCCTGAGTGCTGGGATTACAGGCGTGAGACCTTGCCCAGCATTGTGGTATGTGGTACTGATTGCTGGTAGACCTGACTCATCACGGTTTGTAGTGTTATATGTGGTTACCGAGGACTGAACCCAGGACCTTGCACTTGCTAGGCAGGTGCCAGAACCACTAAGCTAAATTTCTAGCCCAAGCTATACGCTCTTGACAAGTACAATGATGAAGGAAATTCTAGTATTGTCATCACATAGCAAATGGGCTCCAGAAAAAAAATCACTAACCTACCACCACTACTTTTTTTTAAAGAACTTGTTTTAAATGACAGAAATTCTTCCACTTCACAAAGGAGTCTAGAATCAAAGTAGTACAACTGTGACAGTTGAGTTTTTTTCCATTCGGGGTCCTCCTTATACCAGGAAGATGTTGAAAAACTAAACACAAAAAGGAACACTTCAAGTGTTCTGCTTATCATGCCTATGCCCAGTAACGTTTCACAGTAAAATCATTCTTACTAACATTATCCAAGGCTTCCTTTTGACTCAAATTCAAGAAGGAGAAGATGAGCTCCATTACTAGACTGAGTAGCTTTTAAAGAAAAAACTATCTTGGGGCAGAAAAGCTTTCTGTTAATCTCCAGCAACATAGTCAATAGCTGAAAAAATAAGAATAATTCCCAAGATAGCTGGTTGGTCTAAATTCCAATCCACTAAATGCTTGCAAGGCATGATCAGAATAATAATTTCACGTACACTGAATCTTCCACAAAGAGTAACACTTACCTGTGTAAGGTCAGGAATGTCACCTTTATCAATACCAACTTGCTGTGGATTAGAAAAAAATGAGAAGTTACTTGATGGGATTAAAATATTTTTGCTTTTACTGAAGGATCTCTGACAGAATTTGATTAAACTGTATTAAATTTTGGTGTAAATGGTATATGTACCTATCCCTTTTAAAATGTGCTCTTTATGCAGCTCTTTGCAGTTCTTTTTAACAGAATATGGCTTAATTAATATAGTTACAGTTAATGTGTCTAATTAATATATAGGATTTGACTAGAAATTTTTAAAATAAAAATAAACTGAAACATAAAATTTAAATGTATCCCCTCTGGTCAATAATAACCACAGACATAAATAACTGCTCAGACCAAAGTGATTATGCCCATTAAATTCTATGAACAGGGAAATTTATTTAGTTTTAAAACTTGTTTGCAGTGTGGCTTCTATTCTGTCTCCCATAGAAAGAACCATTTTTGTATTTCTTATCCTCCCAAATTTTATGTATTTCCGCATTCTCACACAAAAAGTAGCCTGTTATATACACTGGACTTATATTTTTCATGTAGCCATTTATCTTAGAGACACATTTATAGTAACATATAGAACATTTTTTAGATAGCTGCATAGAACTTTCTTGTCTTATAATTTAATAAATAATTTGATAAAGGGTATTAAACTTATTTCCAATCTTTTATCACTATAAAATTACTGCACACAGTATTTTCCATCTGTCGACTGTACATTGGTGAGAAAGGTAAAAATATGCAAACTGGTAATTTAGATAGTATGGCAGTAGGTGGGAGAAGAGAGAAGGGAAACAAATATGGAAAATATTAATAAACCAGAAATAATGAGTATGTTATATGCATCCATTAAAGTCCATCAATTTTGTAGGTTTTAAAATATAAAGTTAAGGAAAATTCCAATCATAATTTCAGTTCTGTATAGTTTATAAAATAGGAAATGAAATTCAGGATCAAAGACACAAGTGGGTTAAACCAAATTCTCCTTGAAAAATGAAGTGCTTTCTTCATAATGATGGAAACAGAGGAGCAAACACATGAAGTAAAAGCTCTGGATTCCTAAAAAAAAACCCATGGCAAATGGAGGATTTTAAATCTCTTTTGTGTGTCAACTACTTTTTTCTTTTTTCTTTTTCTATGGCCGAAATTTGTATTTTGGAAGGATAATTCCTTGTTTGTGACTGTCCTGTGCATCATAGGATGTTTAGCTACATCTCTGGCTTTAACCCACTGGGTACAAGTAGCCAGCCCCTCTACTTTGACCTCTAGAAACATGTTCAGATGTCCCTGGTGAAAGAAAGGAGTGCAGAATCACTACCCACTGCAGACCATTGGCTCTCTCCTCTCTGGATCAAAAATTGTGGCATCCAGAAATCCAAAAATTACCCTCCAATGACTAAATCTGTCCTTACAAAAGCAATGGATGCCTCTTTATACTCATTCACATTGTCAACTGTGCAAGTTGTAAACTTAAGTAACTTTATTTCCATCTAGACATCTGTTAAGATGATAAATTTACATTATTATTAAGAATGATAAAGGCATTTTAACCTGAGTATATTACAGATACTTAATACTGTTATAACTCTGGAGAAAGGGAATGTGTTTTCATTAAGTGGGTAGTTCTGTTAAAAGACACAACACAGAAATTCTTTCTTAATATTGGTATTTTTACTTCCATCAATATCTGAATCACAGTGTGACTGGAGGGTGAGGTAAAGAGTATGACAGAAATCTCATTTTCTGTCCGCAAATATTCTGGGAGACATGACTCCCACAAGTCTGATATTTATCTTAGAATAGCAAACTAATAACAGCATAGTCCTATGAAAGGGAATACTATAGTATTTAGCAGAAATTCCTATCTATAAAACAGACATTCTACAAAGTTACAGTTGTCTGCTTTACAAGATTTTCAGTATAAAAATTCAAGACATGGTAAATTCTCTGCACTTCAAGCTATTCCTCTGGGAAATTTTGACTATTTTTATTGAAACTGTGCAATTACACTATATGATGGACAACTTATTATTACTCTTTTCCAACCCTTACAATGGGAAGAAAATAAATGCAAGATCTTGCATGTGCTAGGCAGGCACTCTACCACTAAGCTACATTCTTAGGCCCAGCTATACTTTTATCAGATTTGTATTTTTTATTAGTACATGTGTATAGTACATAATGTTTACATTCTCTATGGGGATTTGGAACATGTATGTAATACATCTTAGTCCTATTTTCCTCCCTTTTCTTTTCTGTCCCTCCATCCTCCAGGCATCTCTTGATCACCTTCCTTTCTTGGTACATATTTATAGAACATTATGTTTACATATCTCATGTGGAATTGTACATTGCATATCTTAATACCTTTTTTCATCCTGCCTCTCCTTCCAAGTTACAATTTTTCAATAACATTTTAGAAGTCTTCTATAGACTCTTTAGGCAAATGGTACTAAGTACAGGCTAGTTATAATATGAGTCTATAGATACATATATACCACATAAATACTGCTTGATAGGGAAAATTTCTAACACAACTTGTTGGAAAGTTTCTATGTTAAACAATCCTAACCAAATAACACTGTAGTCAAGCAATATGTGTTTAAATTCTAAATAATGCAATTTAAATATAAAACAAACAAGTGATTTGTGTTACCTCAATGTGGTTTTCTGTTTACTCTATTAAAAATAATCCCATAAATAAGTATCCACTCTATAAAATGTAAAACACATTTATTATGCAGTTATTTATAGAGAGGCTTTTGTGCTCCCTTCATTAGCACATATACTAAAATGTATAAAATGACACTGGATTTCATTGTATCTCCTCAATGGCCTAAATTTGGTCTGTGCTATTATAGAAGTAAAGTCAAATTTTATGTGTAAAAAGTTCAAGTCAACAAATAGCCTTTTTCTTTTTCAACAAATAGCTCTTCAATCAAACTTTGTTATGCTGAGTAGAGAGATATATAGTGCAGACCATCACATACCCAGTTGTTTCCTCACACACATTAACATATGGGAAGACTGGGACTCATGTGCCCTAGCGCTTAATGGAACCATGAGACAATCTGCTGGGAGTGCTTGGCTATAACCGATCCTTTCACAGAGAGAAATTAGACAAATTTTAACAAGTTATATTGACAATTATGCCTAAACCATGAGAAAAATCATACCAAACATAGACCATGAAATCTGTGTAACAGCAAGAAAAAAGCTTCAACCTATTTATTCTTCCTTAAAGACAACCAATATCGACAAATTCATGAGGAAACACACAGGAATATTTTAATGAACATGCAATTTAGATAAGCTTATTTGTATTTTTAAAATATGCATTTTGTTTTTCACATTAAAACTATTTTTAGACAATTTCCGGATCTTCTCTCTGGCATGAACACCTGTAGATGCAAATAAGTTCTAGAAAGTAGGACAGCTTTTATAGAGTGGAATATTTCTATAGGAAACTTGGTGTGGGAATGTGATGAGGGGAAGGAATAAATATGATACAGAAAGAAAATAAAAGAGCATGTATAAGGGGGGAGGAGGGGGGAGTGGGTAGGG
>PVIC010013043.1:0-38663 GCA_004025085.1 Thryonomys swinderianus
CACACACACACACACAAACACACACACACAACTTTCAGAAAAAGGGGGAAACAGAAAAATATAGGACGAAAAGAGAATGAGGGAAAATGACCCAAAAAAAGCCAAAAAAAGAAAACAAACAAAAAAAAAAACAATTGCTTAGTTTAGGAGACAACTTTGTCTCCTGGGAGACAAATATGGATGGAGCACATACGATTATTTCCCCTGTAATATTTTCTCCTTTTCTCAGACCCTTAAGAGACAGAGCCACACCGCCAAGCCGTGTGGACAATGCTGTCCCCCAGGATCTCCGAACGGCAGACCTGCCCGGTGGGATCCGCGGGCCTGGCGACTCTGCGGGCCGCCCGGAGCTGCGGGCCCTCAGGAGGCCGCCTCCTCGGCCGGGCCACGCTCTCTGCCGCCCCCAGCCTTCCTCGGTGATGGCCTCGGGCCTGGCGGGGCCTACGGGCCCCTGGCCCCAACGATACGGGTGCGCACTCGCGGACTCCGCGCCGGGCTGCAGGGCTCGGCTGCAGAGAGCGGGCGCGCTGCCGTGCCCTGGAGCGCCACCTCGCTTCGGAAACGGGAATTGCGCGGCCGAGCTTCCAGCCTAACTTGACCGTCAGCGGAGTTTTCTTACTCAGAACCCCAGAGGAGCCCAATGGAGCAGGCCTTCTTGCCATAGCTTAAGAAGCACGAGCTGGGGCCGACATATCCCACAGTAGTTGTATTGGGATGAAGGGGAAGTGACAGAAGAAGAAAAATATATGTTTAATGTCATTACATCTGAAGTAGCCCCTTGACTGTAAGTTACTCTGGTGCACAGCTGTCTCTCAGGAGGCCACTGGCTCAGGCTGCCCCGCTGTGCCCAGTGCAAATATCTCCCGTGAGAGAGGCGGGTGCCTGTGAAGTCCGTCCCTCCCACTTACAAGCGCCATCAAAATACTTTCCTTCTGGGCAAGCGGGTGCCAGAGGGGCTCCACCATGCCAGGTGCCAGCCCACCGAACCATGTTCCTTTTGGCTTTAGCGCTTGGTCAGAGTACCCGAAAAACAGACCTCAAACCAGGGAGAGGAGCAGCAGTAAGAATTACACAAACTGCACAGCGCCCTCTCCGCCATGCAGCTGGACATTCGACTCTATTCTTTCCAGTTGGTAACTTAAGATGTTTGGCCCACTCCGAGGAAACGTGCATTCTCTTACAGGGTACGGTGGGGGCGAGTCTTTGTTTCAATTCGTTTGCAAAGTGCCACGTAAGTGACATAATAACACACCTTTCACCCTCTGACTCTGGTTCCCGAAGGAGAGCATGGCTCCTGTGGTCCAGGGCAGATCTGTGTCCTTGCTTTGTTTTGGAAAGGAGAACGGAATATTTATCTGACGTAGTGTTGGTGGCAGATTTAATACCTTTCATTAAGGAACTCAGTGGAATCTACCGATCGCCAAACTGGGGACTGTGGCATCCAAGTGGAAGGAGTATGTGATGCTGTGCAAGCCCCTATATTTCCCTGTGGGCGCAAACCTCGTGCCGAGAGCCTTTCTTCCATGTTACAGGCCCCTGAGTTGGCAGCGTGAGCCCCCCGGGGTCAGACAGGGGCTGGAGCTGAGCCCCTTCTCCCGTAAGCAGCGTGTACCCCGCAGATTAGAAGGCTCTTGAGCTCTCATTCTGAAATTATAGGCCCACGACCAGGAAAAGAGGCAGGTTCGCTTTCTGCACGCTCTTTCCCGTTTTCATTAGCCCAGGAAAGATTCCTGGGGGACCACACAGGACTGAGGCCCCCATTTCCTAACAGAACTTGAGGGAGCAACCATCCCTGCAGCCAGCCACCGAAGGGAGGGTGTCCGGGCCTCTGGAACTGAGGGGGGGTGGGGGTTCCAACTTGGGGGCTGGCCGTGGAGACCCCCTTTGAGCTGAGAGGCCGCGCCAGAGGGGCCTGGCACTCAGAGGAAAGGCGGCGAGGAGCAAAGCTAAAAGCAGGAGAGGGAGAGCCTAGCAAATAAGATGTCTGAATCTCTGTGCCTTCATTTCATCAAGAGGGAGTTCTGAATTAGGAAATCCTCCCTTCTGCCCTCCTCTGTCTGCCTCTTTCCCTCCCTCCTTCCCTCCTTTCCACATCCCTTCACTACTCTTCTCCAACCCATCCTCTTTTCACATTCAGATTTTCTGAGGTTTTTTTTTTTTCCTCTCCCACTGCATAATGCCTGGAGAGGAAAAATGATTTTTATTGCTATTACACTTCCTACCGCATGATGCAGCGCGAGGCGGCAGGCAGAGTTTGTATTACAACTATGTCACAATGTTTCAGTGATGCAAAACATGTAGCCAGAGGGTGTTGCTAATGACTCCTGGATTAGAGTGCGAAGGAGACTCGGAGAGGGAGAAAGAAAGAACAGGAGGCAAAGGAAGGGAGGAGAGAGAAAAATTTCACTAAAGAACGGTGGAAAACACCATATAATCGGTTTAATAATCTAATCAAGATATTTGCAGATTCCAAGATTCTCTCCCTCCTTGCAATGTGAGCCAGACAAACTATTATCCTTTTAAACACCACAAAAGATTTTTTTGTTTTTGTTTTGCATGTTAATAACTATTAATTATGTTTACAGCCAGTTAAGTGAGGTAATTCTCCCTTGGAAAGACTCAAACTTTGGAAAACGCCTCCTATTAGTAGATTAAAAGCATTGCTTGAAGTTGAGGCCCGCGGAGGCCTGTGGGAGACAAGGACGCACCCAAGGGTGTATGGGGCCTAGGCGGCGCCCCTAGCCGGGGACGCCGATGTCAGGCACCTGTCACGCCCCGTGGGACACAGGGTGCCCGGCCGGCCGGCCGTGGCCGAGCCCGGAGGCGCCGCCAACCAGCCCCACTCGGCCTCTGCTCGACCCAGTGACGCTGTCCCTCCGGGCTCGGCCCTCCCCGTGCCCTCCCCGGGACCAGCTACTCCGAGAAGCGTGAGGTTTCGCGGTTCCTACCGTGGCCGGGCCGGTCTCACCGCCCTGCAGTCCGCTTCTGCACCCCGGGGCGCCAGAGCGGGGCGTTCCCTCGGGGCTGCGGCCCTTTGAACCCGGGGAGCCCTCAGCTCCCTCCGGGACGCGCGGAGCTCGCTCCGGGCTGGGCTGCCGAGCGAGTGTGGGTGGCGGGTGGGGTTGGAGGGGCCGGGGAGGCGGGCGCGGTGGAGGGGCGGGGGCGGGAGCCGGGCGTTAAGCCTGGAAGCTTGGCTGTTTACCCAAATGATTTTCCTTTCAGGCCGGAGACGCCAATGAGACAAGATCAAACTCCCCTCCTAACAGTGCGTGTGGTGTGTGCGCGTTTCTGTGTCCTTTTCCAAGCCGGGCTTTGTGAATGGGGGTCGGGGCGCCGGCTAGCGGGGACCAGAGGCCAACCCGGCCACCAGCGCCTCCTCCCGGGGAATGGGAGGAGCCGGGCGCAGGGCGCCCGGGGCGCGCGCTGGTCGCCGAGAAGCTGAGGTCCCTGACGGCCGGCCCGCGGAGACGCAGGGTCGCCTGTGGGCGAGGACGAGGGACAGGCACGTCTCGCGCCCAGTCACTTCATCTCCGACCCCTCTGAGCTCAGATTGAACTCCTCGTCCGGCCGCCGGTTTCTCCCTAACTCCCTCGCTCCAGGTCTCTGGGCTTTGAATCAGGCCGAGGTGTTGGCGACCGGCGGCGAACAGCGCAGGCCGCGGGCCCCACGCGCTCTGGAACCTGCGCCTCGATGCTTCTTCTGGGACAGCAAAACGGCTAGAAATCAAGAAAGGCAGAGGAGTCTGTTCGAACAAGACGTTTGTCGTATTTAGGGGGAGGCCAGACCCAAGCAGGGAAGTGGGGGGAGCTCTGGCCTCAGCGCATCCATCGGGTGACCTTGGCCCCGGGCAGACTGCAGTGTCATTTACAAAGTAACAACAGTAGTATTCTCGGTGTTTCCCATAATAAAAAGAAACCGAAGGTGGAGTTATACGTATTTATTAAGAGTAAACGATGGTTGAAATACTGTTATACAAGCATTGCAGCTACAGTCAGATTTTCACCACTAGTCTCTAGGGTGGAGGGCGACTCGAGTCTTTCCCAAAGAATTGCTTCTGGAAGAAAAAAATGTGTCGTCCCGCCGGGCGTGGTGGCTCACACCTCTAATCCCAGCACTCGGGAGGTAGAGACAGGAGGATTGCTGAGTTCGAGCCTTGCCTGGGCTACATAGTGAGCTCAGAGCCAGCCTGAACTACGAAGCGAGACCCTGTCTCAAAAAATAAAAATAAATAAACAACATAAAAAGATGTCGTCCCCATGGTTCTGACTCTCCACGAATTGGCTCTCTGGCCTCCAAATCGCCCAGTGACCCCCATCCTCCCCACCCACCCACTCTTTTACTCAAGGGCTCCTTTCCTTGAAAGAAAAGAAAACAGAGAGATCACCACGTCCCTTCCCTCCACGTCCTTGTTTAACCAGAACTCTCTCCCCTCCGCTGGCTGGGACAGGACACACACTAGGCAAGTTCAGTCTCTAGCTTCGGGCCTCTGAGCCCAGTCCTGGTGGCCCAGGCCTGGGGAAGAAACTGTCCCGGCCTCAAAATTTCCCTGCCAGGTCGTGTTCCGGTTTAAAGGCTCGGAGGAGACTGTGGCAGCTGCTGGGACCCTGGGACCTCTTGGGGGTAGATGACTGAGGATCTGCCCGAGCTGTTTGGTCTGGGATAAATTCGTGTGGACTAGTAGACACTCTGGGAGTAAAGTAAAGCAGATAATAATGACCAAAAAATGTCATTTATTGACAGTGTACTATGTGCCGTGCTGTTCCCACCCCTCCTTCTGAGCCTCTGGATCTGAAGACAAAGATCCTGGCCAAGGGGAGGCCTCAAAACCCCGTGGCTGAGCAGCTCAGTGGAGTCACAGGCCAGGAGGTCAAGGTTTCTGCCCACAGCGGACCCCCCAGCCCCGACAAGGCGCTGTACACTTCCAAGAGCCAGCCCAGGAAACCTCTCGCGGCGTAGGCACAGTCTTAGTCTGTCCCGTCCCTGGCCTGGGAGAGGGAAACCAACAAGTTCTAGTTGTGTTCTTTCCTTGAGGTGCAGG
The DNA here is from genome assembly GCA_004025085.1 of Thryonomys swinderianus. Classification (NCBI taxonomy): domain Eukaryota; kingdom Metazoa; phylum Chordata; class Mammalia; order Rodentia; family Thryonomyidae; genus Thryonomys; species Thryonomys swinderianus. The sequence continues at coordinate 5,039 of PVIC010013043.1, forward strand.
AAGGCTGAGAAAAAAAATAGACTGAGCCTCAAGGGCAGGGGGGGGGGGCAGACCCAGACCTAAGCGGTGGGGAGCGCTCACAGCACTGGGCCTGTCTCCAGCCAGGGCCAGGCCGCTTGAGGTGCGCGCTTCTCTGGGGTCCCAGGGGGCGCTTGACCCACTCTGTGGCCTCCGCAACCAGGGAGGGGCCTCGGGAGGTCGCTGCCCTGTGAGTATCATGGGCAGGAGGAGGGCCTCGAAGCTCAGGTGAGGCCCCACACCCCAGCTGCTGGGCTACTCCAGCTCTGGGTCCCAGGCCCACCAACCAAGGAGCAGGGTTTTGCCTCCGCTGTCTCCCCCACGGCCCTGAAGTAGGGCGCATACTAGCCCCAGGAGGCCCCAGGCTGTGCCTGAGAGGGAAAGAAGACCGGCACTGAGCTCAGTCGGAGACAAAAGGCCTCAGCACCGCTGGGGATCCACCAGGCCCCGTCGTGGGCTCTTCATGCTGGCTTCCAACTATACAGAGTAGGGAGGAGCAGGCGGAAGGGTGTGCAGGGTCCAGATGTAGGAGCTCTTTAATTAATTAATTTATTTATTTTTAATTCCTGAAATGTAGCACTTTTGAGTCAGAGGCCAGAAGCAAAATCCAGGTATCAGCCTCAGAAATGCACGCCCCCCCCCCCTCTGCCTTTGGATAGAGCACTCCCCTCCTTGGGTGGTTTTACCCCTTCTCCTTTGTAATCAGTTGACTGGTTCCTGGTAGCAACCTGCGGACTTTATTCCTTTCTTTTTTTTTTTTTTTTTAAACACTCTTTCCTTCCCCTACTGGCCCCTAGGGAGAGCTCACACGGTTTAAGATTGGAGGAAAAAAAAAAATCTTGAAGCTGTCTCTAAGTATGAGATGCAGTAGGAACTCAGGTGTCCGAGGGGCCCAGGCTTGGTCCCTGTTACACCTGGGAAGCCAGGTCCCAGCAGAGACGCAGTCTTTTTCCTGCAGTCTGTCAAGTGTCTTTTCATAAATATCCGTGGTGTGAGACACACCCCCGGCCTGAGCCTATTGACAGATGATAGTGGGGATACTCACAATCGATCTTTTAATAGTCAGATGTCATAAATCATGCTCAGTGTCCTGACAGCACAGTACTTCACTTAATAATATAAGTAAGATTAAAACTGTAGAGGTACTGGTGGCAGTGGGTATCGATAGCTTCATGCACCTCTGGACGTGGTGGTGACTTTTGGAAAATATGACACCTCCTCATACGGTGAGGCCCTCCCAGGGCCCCTCTAGGGCCTAACCTGCACACGCACTGCTTTTCCCTATCAGCAACAGCAACTGACTTCAATAGGCCTGAGGCAGCCTTTGCCTCGAAAGAGGATAGGGAGAAATAGGGCTTGACTTGGGTGCATTTCCAGAAAATTTAGGGAACTTTTAACAACTTATTCCACCAGCCTCAAATATGCAATTTTACAAAACACATTCAGGAGATCTTGGAACCGTTGTATGGCTCTTTCAGCAGTGAAGTCGATTTGAAGTGTTTAGAATTACATATAAATAGCTGAGCACAGGAAAATATGCCAGTCCAATGCCACTTCCCTGCATGGTGCTTCTCAGGAAAAGCCATGGGACTCAGGACAAAAACCAAAACTCCAAGTGACAGTAACACAGAGGGCCAGGGTGCTGCTGGGCAGGGGGAAATTCTTCTCTTTGCATCAGGAGTGGTGCTGATTGTAAGCGCGGCTGAAATTATTTCAAAGAGTGGAATATTAATCAGATCAATCAAAACTGACAAATGAAAAACACGGGAAAGTCGGTGAAAATTTACAACTTTGTTATTAGTTAAGAGTGGCCTGCCTTGTAATAGTAATTAATAACGCTCAGAGAGGAACCATTTGGAAATCCCCTTCTATTCTTCTCATTTTCCTCCTCTTCTTAAGGAAGGAAAGAGAGAAAGGAAGCAAACGGGTGATCAGTAGAAACAGGAAAAACACTGAATCATTTGTGGGGAGAACAAAACTGGAAAGTCGAAAAGAAAGGGAAAAAAGATTAACCCCGTGGGAGGCCATCAGGAAATAAAGAAAATACAGGAGGAGGGGTAGTAAATCAGAAAAAAGAATTCTCTAACCATAGGCCATGAGGAGGCTGGCGAAAGGTTGAATTTCAAATGGCCCAGAAACCCCATCAAAATGAACAGTGCTGCTAAAATATCTAGAGAGTAGCTCAGCTCTGAATCTAGGCAGAGCTCAGGGCATTGTCTGTTTTGTTGTTGTTAACAATGTATTTCTTTATGGCCCAGGAGCAGACGTGTGCAGGCTCTTACCCAAATTCCATCCCCCGAGACCCAATGGCTTTCATGTCTCTGGTGTGAACTCTCTTGGTCACAGACAGCCCCCCAACACACACTCATCTTACACTGATTATTACACTGTTTCAGCCCCACATAACCACATACCAAAATAATGACTTGTTGAAAAAAACGATAAATCATTTCAGCATCTGAGTTTATAAAACCATTTCAGTCAACAGGCTTGCTGTGAAAAATCTAAAGAAACAGCCAACCTTCTGCTTACATGCAACTTTATTGAACTTTTATTTGTTGGATGGGGGATATTTCCTCCCAGGTTGTTAAAAAGAAATGAAGGAGAAGAAAAAAACAAACTTTGGAAAACTAGTTTTTTATTTTTAGGTGAGGGTGTTTGGTCATTATTATAAAGCCTCAGTTTTGTCTCAGTGAGCCAGGCAGGGTGGACAAAAGGTAGCTGGAGATTGAGATTTATTGGTCCCTAAATGAAAAGATTCATTTGATATAAGAGGTTAGCTCAAAGTTCCTACCCAGGGACAAGCTTCGGCAAATGCCTCCGGAGTCAGCACAAAAGCTGCTCAAAAAAAATCTTACAAACATGCAGAGATGTGCACACACAGCCACGCTCCTCACCACAGCCACAAGGGCAGCTGTCCTTTCCTTGTCATTTCTTCTGTCATCACAAACCTCCAGCTTCTTTTTAGGTGACAGCGATCGCCTGCCGCCCCCAACGTGCCCTTCTGTATCTTTTGCCTTTATTCAGGGTCATTAAAAGAACGAGGGGCAGGAGGGAGAAAAATAAAAGGGCACAAAGAAACTAATTCAGATAAAGCAGGGTATGTTTGTAAATGAGGTACGTGGAGGATGAGGCGAAGGGGCTCCAGGTGAACACAGGTGAATTGGCTGGAAACTAATGAAATGGGCTGTCAGTGATGAAAGCCTATAGATCCAATGGGAACCTGGCAGGACATGGGGGGAGGGGAGGGGGAGGAGGAGGGAGAGGGGGAGGGGAGGGGAGGGAGAGGGAGAAGATGCCGGCTGAGAGCAGTGAGAGGGGAGCAGGTCAAAAACAGCAGCCTGGATGGACATTTTGAGCAAGGGGCGGTCTATGGAGATGCTAATGAGAGAAAGTTAACCTTTGGGTTGGGTCTCTGACGCGGGTCCTCCACTACTCAGTGCCTGACCCAGGGGCTGCCGGCAGCTTCGCTCTGCACCAGGGAAATGAGATAAATGCTCTCGACTGCCCAGGCTGGGTGCAGACAAGCTCTGAGGAAGAGGAGGAGGAAGAGGAGGAGGATGAACAGAAGGAGCCCCTGTCCAGTCCCAAAGGACGGACAGCGACCAGCTTCACCTTCCAAAGAAAAGGGAAACAGATCAAAAGCAACAAAGACAAGCCACAGTCAACTACAGAGGGCAAATCGGGAGAGGTGGGCAGTGTTCCGATCTGGCACCTGAGAGGAAGGGGAGACGGGGCCCGGGGAGAGAGGAACAGCTCACATTTGCCCCTCTAGGCTGTCACCAAAGGCCCTGGGAGACGGGGCCTCGATGGGGCCACCCAGGGGCAAATGGATCCTCTCTCCGAGAACATGGCCACCAGGCCACAGGATCATTGCTAAACCAGAGAAAATGTAATGTGTGTGAGGGGGGCGTACCAGTAAAAGAGGAGAAAGGCAGAAGCAAGCACAGAAGAAATTCAAACTCAAATTCTTAAAAATGGTTCCCCGTGGCACACCCCGAGACGTGAAAACACACAGGCACACCGTGATTTGGTTAAACAAACAAGCCAACAACCAGGCGCACATCAGAAACACATTTGCTCCTTCTGTCGTGAGGGAAGGGGGTTGGGCCGGCGGTGGGCTCTGGGAGGGACTTGACCACGCAGCCCTCACAACCTGGGTTCCCTCTCCGCTGGCATTTTCTCGGAAACCCCGAAGTCCAGGAGGACGAAGGGCTGAGAAGTCTCCAAAGCAGGGGAGGACTCCGTGTTGAAGGCAAAAGGGTCGGTTTCCGAGTAGAGACATCAGCAAACCGCAATCTTAGTGACAGTGACAGCACAAAATTATGTTTAATGTTGGAAGGGGGAAAGGGGAAATATAAAATTAGTGCAGAGAAAATGTTTCCCAGACCTTTGTCACAATTAGGGCAACAGCCTCTGCAGAGGCGGAACAGTGGGGGTTGGCGGGAGTGGAGCTGTGACCCCGAGGGGCAGGGGGCAGCACAGGGGGGTGGAAAAGGGTCCTCTCAGCCCTGGCACCCTGGGTGCTCCGGAGGAAAAGCGCGCCTCTGGAGGGAGACAAGGGCGCTCTGCCCAGTCACTGAGCTGTCTTTTGGGGATAAGGCATGTTCTAGGCTCCCCAGTCCTGGTGGAACTGTTCGTTCAGTGACCTGCTGGCCAGGCCCAAAGCCCAAGGCTCTTTAATTAGTGATGAGGCCGGCAGGCCCGGGGCGCAGAAGGAAATGGGCTGGGCCTAAGCACCGCCCTAGACCCCTCCCCACACCTCACCGGAGGCGGCAGGGAGAAGGCCCTGGGGATGTAAGAATTATTTATAAATGAGCAGCCCCTCTTTGAACTTGCCATCAGCCCCAGCTCTGCGGCCAGGCCCTGGTTCTGGCAGGGTGCTGAGGCCTTCCCGTCTGCCATCCTTGGGTCTAGATAAGCAGGATTCCACCCAGCCAGGCCCAGGGCCAAGGCTGGGTTTCTGGTCAGAGGGACTGGAGCCTGAGTGGTAGGGAAAGGAACATGGCAGTATTTTCAAGGAGCAGCCCGATGCTGTTCAATATGGAATATCATTTCTTAAACTACAGGAAGAGAAACAGAGACAGAAAGAGACAGAGAGGCAGAGAGAGACAGAGAGAGGGAGACAGAGAGAGAGAGAGAGAGAGAGAGAGAGAGAGAGAGAGAGAGAGAGAGAGAGAGAACGGTCCTCTTCCTATTATAGTATGAATTTAATTTGGCCTTTCTCTGGAAATCACTACTATTGTGGTTATTAGTGTCAGGCAAAGGGGTGGGGAAGAGCAGTGGATGGAAAATTCATTTTCAAGTAAGAAAAATTTAAAGCAGTTAATTTTAACAACGAAATGCAGCAAATAAAAAATAACAGAAGGGAAGCGAGTAAAAGAGAAGGGAAAGACAATGTTATCACTTAAAGACTAATCACAACTGGGGGGACTGGCAGGGAGAAAAGCAACTGACATTTGTTAAGCGGTGACGGCACAACCCTAGGAGAAAATGAGAAATGCAGATATACCTGGGGGTTATCATATTATACTTTGATTTTAGCAACAAGTATCAAAAGATCTAAACTAATTGATTGCCGAGTTCCTTGGCCCTTCTCCAAAGAGCAATATAGATTTAATTGTATGTTGCTTAAAACTCCATTTCTTCAACAGTGTGAATCATGTAATAAAAGTCATAAACCATATCGGAGATTTTTTTTTTCCTCCCACAAGCATAAATAATTCCACTGACACTTGAAAATCTTAGCTAATACTCCTAATAGGTTAAAAAAAAAAAGGCGTTTGAGAAGGCAAGCCACATAATAAAATCTAAACTGTTAATCCATTTTAATTTATTCAAGAGACTCTGATGGGGGTGTTTTCCCGGAGGAGGGTCCTTGAGTGCAGACCCCGCATCAGACACCTGACTCATTCACGCGCGGCCATCCAAACCACATCTCCCTCCAGGAAGCAAGTTCTGAGCTTTAAAAAAACCAAAAAACACCCGAAAAATCTGCAGCCCAGAAAACGGAGCTGAGCGTGGCCGCGAGCCGCCCGCCCCGCACGCCGACCGAGGGCCGCACCAGCCGCCGGTGCCGGCTCTCAGGCTCTCCCCAGCCGCAGCCCGGCTTCCCCCGGGAGCGCTCCGAAGCTCCGCGGTGCGATGCCTCCCTGCCGCTCCCGGAGCCCGCCCCGCCGTCCCCGTTATCCCTGACCCCGGGAGGCCGCTGGCATCTGCACCAGCCGCTTGCCCCCTCGGCCAGCCAGGGGCACTGCGGAGAAGAGCACGCTGCGCTCCGTCTGGCCCGGACCGGCCGCAGCAGCCAAGTTCGCGGCTGCGCGCCTCGCGGCCCGGGCCGGGCCCTGCGGTGGCCACGCGGGCCGGCAGCCGGCGGAGATGTGTAAAAATCCACGTGAGCCGCCCCTCCTCCTGCTGCCCGCGGCCCCTGACACTGCAGCAGCGAAGCCGGCCGGAGGTCCCCAGGTCTCCGAGTGTGACAGTACTCAGCATAGCGGGTAGATGGCACAATTTTCTAACATTTAGACAGAGGAACCCACGCTGGGAGCAATAAGTCCATTTAAAAGCCCTTTATTTAAGAGGAACAAAGATAACTGACAAGCGGAGTACAGAGACATCTCAATGAAATTTCCAAAGAAGAAAGAGAAATCAGAGGCCAAAGCAAATGTGAACTGGCCTCGAAGGAACAGGCCAGCACTTTCCTCCCCCTCACACCTCAAAAAAAAAGATAAAAGACGAAAAGAAAGGGGTGGTGGCCAGTGGGGCTCTGCGTGGTAATGATCGCAGCCCAGAGTGAATTCTCAAAACCCACAGCCACAAGAACTTTCAAAGGCTGGGTGAGCAGGCCAGGGCCGGGGGCACCGGGAGACAAACCAGAGAAGTTTGGGGGACAGGCTTGTAAGTGTCACCACTGTCTTGGAGGGACCTCCCTACTCCTTCAAAACAGCCGCCTCTGACTGCTTAGACTCGGTGGGCTCCAGGGAGCCTGGGCCAGATGGACACACGGACACAGGTGACCCCCGCTGTCCTACAGGGGGCCTCCCCAGGAGGGTGCTGGGGCTCACCGCAGCACGGAGTCCAGCAGGCCTCAACATCCGCCCAAAGCCAGGGTACTTGAGCCCTGCCTTACAGACTCAGGAGCACTTGCAGCTACAGTCCGAGACGGGCACCAGGGAGCCCACTGAGGTCTCCTGGCGAAGCCGAGGCTGCCGATTCCGCGCACCACGAGCTCCGACCCTTTTCCCCACCTCCAAACCCACAAGACAGAGCTCCCGCTCCTGCCACCCAGAGACTGAGCTGCAGGCTGGGAGAACACTGACCGGAGGTCAGGACACGGACGCAGTGGCCCTTGTGGTCTTCGTGGCCCAGAGCTGGCCCCTGCCGACCCTGGCCCACCAACCACCAGCCCAGCGGCAGAAAGAGGTGTGGGGCCAGGGCCTGCAGGGGTCAAATGACTATATTTGGGTGGGTGCTCGCTGACATATTTGCTGAGTAAACCCCCCTTGCTGTGCTGAAGGCGAATCCCCGTTGATAAATCCATCATTACCGTTTGGACTCAGGGAGGCAGCCGAGCCACTAAATTCATCTTACATTTGTAGCGCTTTAATAGACATTTATTAAATGCTTTTAGAGAGAGGCATGGGGCGCGTGATTACATCCTAGTTATAGACAGAACATAAAGACCCACGTTAACACCCATTTGCAGGAAGGAAGGGAGAGCTGGGGAGAAGGCGAGAAGACAGGGACAGAGGAGGAGAGATGGGCGGCGGGGGCACGATGCCTGGGCGTTATTAGCCTGGCTGCCTGGCAGGGAGCGAGTCAGAGCTGTGGGGAGTCTCGGGCTGTGCAGAGAAGTACTCACTCCCCTCCAGAGCTAGGGTTTCCCTTCCAAAGTCCCCCTGCACTCTCCAGTGTGCGTCTGCGAGTTCAGAGGGCCCCGTGCTGCCTCCCTTGACCCTTCCTGTTCCCACCTCCTACTTATTCCATTCCCAGCCTGTGTACCCCCCCCCCCTTTAGCCGACAGCTAGAGTCAGCCTAGGCCTCCTTCACCATAGGCCGGCTATACAGGCCACTGCACGGCGGGCCCGCTAGCCCCGAGGGCTCCCTGGCCTGGCAAACTTGGTGGCAGGATCCTTCCTCCACCAGGCGCCGAGAGGCAACTGTGTCCCCTTTTACCCCCTGACCACCGAGGCCCTCAGAACTCACTCTGGACATGCCAGGCATCCCCTGACCTCATGTTGGAAGAGCTGGGCCTGAAGGGCTGTCAGGCCACCGAAGAGCCCCACGTCTCTCTGAGGGCACCAAAGGCCTCACTGAAAGGCCCAGTCCATGGCTCGGCCAGCTCCTCCGAGAGTGCTCTCCGCTTGCCTCGCTTCCCTGGGACGGAGCCACAACCCAGCCTCAGCCCAGCCGGTCAGCAGTCGGCGGGACTCGGGCAGCCCTGGCTCCCGGTAAGGAGTACTTCCGCTATCTCAAAGTTGCCATAAGAAAATAAATACAAGTGACATTGTACTGGGCCAAAGCTCATTAGTTCGTTGTCCAGGCCTAATAAAGGAACAGAAGCGCAAATTATAGAGTTCAGCTTCAACACACACTCTGTCACCCGAGATCAGCGCACCGAGAGCCTGATTCCAGTCGCTCCGAACTTGCACAGCACCCCCCCCCCACAATTCTCCTCGAGAACAGGAGGTTGGGTGGAAAAATATAGTTCCAAAGGGGGTAATGATCAAGCTTTTCCTCTCGGAAGCCTGCGCCACCTCATTTCCCATCAGTAATCCCAATAAAATTAACGTCATCGTGGCTGCAATTGAAAAGAGGAGGACCAGTCACACTCCTGAAATAACACTCCCCCCAGCAAAAGGTAAAAAGCAAAACGGCCCTTTGTTCGGCTAATTAAGGAAGGCCCAACTCCGAAAGCAGATGTGTTTGCTTAGCTAATCACAAGCATGTTTCTTTCAAGGAACGTCATTTCGAGGGGAGACCTGGGGGACTAGAGAGGGGGACACCGCCCCGGGGGCCTCCCCGCCTGGAGGTCTCTCTCCCCAGCCTGAGATCCAAGGCTGAAGCCGGCTGCTGTCTCTCACACCTCGCTTCGCATCAGCCCTACGCTGGAGGCCGCAGGGCAGGAACCTCGGCGCTAGCCCCAAGGCCAGATCTGCAAGACTCCAAGGAGAAGAAACAAGTAGATAAAACACACATGCCATATTCAACTGGGCAGCCTTACAATCCACTGCGAATAGGATGCTCTTACTGCAAGTGTGTTAACAGAAGGACAACGTGACGTGTAACTCCAAGAGCCGGCTCTGCGCCTTCATGACAATGGATGTTAAAGGGAGGAAATGTCTATTAGGAGACCAGAGTCATTTTGCGTTTTCGGGTATTTTACAGACACAGCCCACAGGACAGAGACCAAACCCTTTGTGTTTCCATCAAAAAGATTCTCCCTTTCCTCTCGGACCAGGAAACCCGGCTCCCGGTTGGGTTAGCACCCCGCCTAGCTCTTTAGAGAGAAAAAGAGCAAAAGATGGACCAGCACATGCCATGAGGTGGGGTGTGCACGAGGTGCTATTTCCTCATCTTTCCTGACGATACGAAAGACTGCTTTGCCCTAAATCAATACAGTAAGTAAACTTTAAAAAACTAGGGTCCTATTACCAACCAACGCCCAGCAATAACTGCTTTAAAATTACTGCATAATTAGATTTAGTTGAATTTCACCATTAATTAGGCAGCCGCACTGCAGGGAGCCTTTGAAATCTGAGAAAATGGGAAAAAATCATCTGAAGCACATTTCTTAAAATCCAACTTCAATAAATCTTGACCAGGCCTGGAATTCAGAGAGTGCCTCGCTTCCCTCCCAGGCGGCAGAGACAGGGTGCTCTGGGCCCCGGTGAGGGCTGGATCTCCCCTTGGGCTCGCTGAGGGCGAGGCCGGCCCGGATCCCCAGGTCCTACAGGGTCCTGCGATCGCCTCTGCCAGGCCTATCTCACGCCACCCTTGCCAGCTCTCAAACCTATCGGAGAAAGGGGACCCTGGGCCGCTGACACGCCCGGGCGAGAAGCGCACGTCCTCCCGGGGTCTCCGGCCCCCCTCCTGGGACCAGCCCTAGGCCCAGGCTCCGCTCCCACGGCCCAGTCCAACTTCCTCCCCCAAAACCAGCCTTCCTAGAACTTTGGACTTGCAGGCCGCAAGTTCTGCCTCGGTCCGGGGTTCGCAGCCCGCCCCTCCCTCCGGGCTCCGGCGCGCACAGGCCGGCGCAGGCCCTGCAGAGCGAGCTCTGACCGAGGTCTGTAAATGCTCGCTCCTCCCCTCCCCCTGCACCATTCAAACATGTAAGATCATTTGTGCATACAGATTGCTGTGTTTTTTTTCTCTCTTTTTCTCATTTGGCTCTTGGAAGGAGAGGGGACAAGAAATCAACTCTCCTGGATAGCGGGGTGGGGGCACGGGGAGTGGGGTGCTGCGTCCCCACGAATTCTGTTGCTTTAATTACAGAATAATTGGGACCACGCTCACTTGCCAAGCAAGAGTTTAAAAGAGGGTTTTCTGCCTGCAGACGGCCTGGCCTTTAGCCCCCTGCCCCCCTCCCCCCGCCTTTTTTTTTTTTTTTTTGGTCACCAATGTGTTTTCTATTACCCAGCCCTGCAGCCCTGCAGCGCTGCAGCCCGGCGCTCGCACTGCACTGGGAGACGCCATGTTGGCTCCGCTCACAGCACCGAGTCAAACGCGAGCTCGCGGGCGCTTTCACACGCCGGCCCTGCCCGGCCGCCCGCCCGCCCGCCCGCCCGCCCGCCCGCGGCCGCCCCGCCCCCCCGCCCCGCCCCCGCCCGCCCGCGCCGGCACCGCGCGCATCCCCGAGTCCGCGCCGCACCCGGCGCCCCGCGCTTCCCGGGACGCTGGCGGGTTGCGCGCCGAGCGCGTGCGGCGGGGGCCGGGCCGGACCGGGCGCGCACTTTCCCCGCCGCCGCCGCCGCCGTCAGCCCCGGGCCCGCGCCTGCCGCCGGCCGGATGCCGACCCAGCCGGCCCCGCCGAGCCCGCTCCGGACGCAGCCGCCAACTTCGCGCCGCGGCCCAGGCGGCCCGGGAAGAGCTCACGGCGAAAGGCCGAGGCAGGGCGGCCGCGAGCCGAGCGAACCGGCTCCGATCCCCGCGCCGGCGCGGGCTTCCCCCGGTCTGCTTGGAAGTGGCCAGAAGCGGCGATCGGCCCTCTCTCTCCTCGGACTATTGTTGCATTTCGCGTCTAACTGGGATCTCTCACACCCCCGAGCGCCAAGAAAAGGAGGGGGAGCGGGCTTGGGAAAAGAAATAAAGCGAGCTCACATCAGATGGAAGAGGGGGGAAAACCCAGCAAGGAAAGAGAGACACTTAAAGGGAAAGAGTCGCCATGTTTAGCAGCTTTTTTAAAGATCTCGTCAATTTCACACAGAACGCACTAGCTGGGTCCCAGCCCTCGTCTTTTGTCCAATTCAGTGGCAGCAAAGATCTTTTGTTCTAACTCAGCATGAAAAGAAAAACTTTCTTTAAATGCAATAAACTTAAACTAAACTCCAGACTCTAAACAGATCCTCCTCCGGCCACTCTAAACATATACAAGGGATTTTGTTTTAACCGGTTGAAAAATTTTGTCCCTCTCTCTCTCTCTCCTTTTTGCTTCGCAGACCCCAAGCTCATTGCTGCAACTTAGAGAGAGATTTTCAACGCCTGGAACACATGCTCAAAGCATAATAAAACAGGGAATGTCTTTTGCTTTGAAAATCATAAATTATAATTTAATGCCAATAATAATTTACAACAATGGCTGTTTACAATAAACTAACACAAAACAAACAAGGAAAAGGGCCTGTGTTTTACTTATTAGGAAAACTTCACACACTCACATGGATAGCACTTGCAAGAGGAGAAAATAAACAACCCAGAAAACCTCAGTGTAAAGGTCAAAGATACTGTGCCATCAGAACATACTTCTGTTTCTCTATGTATACATCTACAGTGAGAAGCTGGAGGGCAGATGGAGCCCGCTGCTCACGGGCACACATCAGATTCTTCTGGTCTGCATGTATGGGCTAGGGCTGGGCATCAAGTTGAATACACTTTATAAAATGATCCCTTTTCTTTCACCCCCTCATCATACCCCCTCCCCATTTTAAGATGAAACCGCAAGGTGGTAAAGTATACATGTGGGAGTGCAGTTTGAAAAGTCGAAACAAGAAAAAAACTGCAAGCTACCAGCACCAGGAAGAAAGAAGGGGGGGGTTAAAAAATAGTTACTACTTCCAAATCAGCACACCCTGTCAAGTTTTCTCCTCCCCCCCCCTTTTTTTTCTTAATTTGACTCCTAAGGACAAAGGATCCCAGAGCAGCCCAGATTGTATCTACACAATCTGCAATGTCCACATGTCGACGTGTTTTTATGTACAGAACTCCAGTGGAGAAGATCTCCCTGACCTGTGGTCCGGCTCTCCCAGGCTGACGGGGAGGGGGAGGCAGAGCAGCCCACCAGCCAGTCAGCATATAGACCCAGAGAGCAGACCCCTCAGCGCCCTAAGCTATGCCACTGAATTTGAAATCCTCTCAACAACCATGCTAGATGAGAACCACAGACTAGTTTTTAAAAATCACACCTACTTAAGGAAAAACTCATTGCAAACAACTGGCCTCTATGTACAATGCTGTGATTAGCTTGCTTGAATGATCTTCTACATAACTGTCAGAAATGTACAAAAGAGTATTTTTCCTGATCATAAAATAGATAGTGATCTCGAGATTTCTAATACTTTTCACAATACCTTTCCTAAGCAGGCACTTAAGTGTGACAAATATAAGGGCCTTTTATTTTTTCCTGGAAAATCCATTTTTAATTAAAAGGATTAGGTGAATGGGGGTAGCTTACTATATCTGTGGCACTTCCTAAACCATAGATAAACCATTAACTTCAGCTCCCCCCAACGCACACCCAAATTAAACAGGCAAATATTCTAGTCCACCTTTGGGCAAACTCTGAGGGAAGTACACAAACGAGTTCCCCCCCAGCTGGCTCAGGGCCCCCGCAGGGCTCACTGGGGCTGTTCTCGGTCAGACAGTGACTGGGGACCGCCAAACAGGTTTCAGATATCAAATAATATTTTAATTTCTGAATACTTTCAATTTTCCTTGGAATATAACACACAAAGACTCGACCAAACAGTTCAGTTATTATAACTTTTACAGTATACAGAAATGTTGCACTTAAAAAAAAAACCTTCAGTTTTTTTAAAACACAAACTGTAAACTCTAAGATACTGAATCAATCACGTTACCTATAAGTGCCAACAGTGTTATTTTGTCATGCTGATTTCAATGGTATTTTTTAAAAAGGGAAAATATCAACAATTATAATACAAAGGGCTTGCAAATATACAAACAGATATAGGATTTTCGTAACAATTCAAGAACTAAGCGGGAAACCCAATTCAAATTACAAAAGTTCACTTTTTATTCAATACCTCAGCATGTGTCTTGGACACATTCCTGGGCTGCCAATAAATTCCACAGTTCATTCTCTTTCTTAAAATATTTTTAAAAAGCTAGGTTTGCCATGATGTCTTTTGGGGGTGAGGGGAGGGGGGGGGAAGTTAAGTATTGTATGTGGCTTCTCCATTCTCTAATTAAGAGTACTCAGCTTCACCTGAAAATTTTTGGTCACCACTTGTAAGTGCGTTTCCATCATCTCTGAGCTGCTTTTTAAAGTTTTATGTCTTCCTATGATATTTTCATGGACTCAGTTTTAATTCTTGCAGAACATATATTTTAATGATACACAGTTTTTAAGAAGCCAAGATTATATCAAAACTTATTATAGAACCACAGAATAAACTGGTTTGGAACCAGAAAAGTACAAAAAAGAACAGCTAGAGGTACACAGACACAGGACAATTAATAATTTGGAAAAAAAAAAGACTTACTTTCTCCATTCTGCTAATTTTCTCCCAATCTCCTTAAATGCACTTTTAGCAATGTTTTTCAAAAATTTACCAAAAAAGAAAAAGACTAATTTCCTTTTTATACAAAAATGATAAGTAGCAAGTTTTTCTGACCGACACAGGAGTTTTTTTTAATGCATTCTGTAAAAGTTCATTTGACAGTCTTTTTTTTTAAATTCACAGTCCATGAAATTCTTCCCCTCTCTTCTTTTAGCAAACGTGTGACATCCTTTTATATCCTTTCTTAACAGAAGGAAATTAAGCAAACAAACCAGTCTTTTGCCTTTTCTTTCTCTGTTTCACTCCCCCTTATTATTTTGATTTATTTATTTATTGAATTGCCATGTACGGCCAGTTAAAACTGCTGCCGGACAGTAACATATCCCGGATGAGGGTTTCGATGGGGGTTTTACCTACCAAACGGACGAAAAACAATTGCTCTATGACTGAGGAGGACACGGTGCGGAGGGAAGGCAGGCGAAGCAAAAGCTTTCCGAATCGTGTCGGCTGGTTAGGGTACTGGCTCCTAACGTACTCTTCCAAAGCACACTGGGACTTTTCCTGCAAGCTTTCCACATGGGCTACATCAGAGAGACCACAGGCATCTGGAAGAAAGTTAAAAAAGAGAGAGAGAGGAGAAGCAGAAAAAGAAGGAGAATTCAGTCATCAGACGGAGAGGGTTGAAATGGTCCCAGGAGGTGCTTTACACGGGGTTCTGTCAAACTCAGAGCTGGGGCAAAAGCCTCTGAGGTGGAAGCCTGGGCTGGGTGGGTGGGTGGAGGGAGCCACAAGATGGTCCTGCAGTGTTTGCTTTAAAACAAAACACAGCTCAGAGTGCTGGCGCTTTCCCTGTCCAGTCCTCAGAATGGATCCCTGGAGCTCAAGCAGAAGTGCCCTGGGTGAATCTGGCTCAAGTCAGTACTCAGACAGACAAACAGACAAAACCAAAACTGCCAAAAAAGTGCTCCTCCCCCTCATCCTCAGTAAATAATAGTTTGGCTTATAATTATATAGTGGTTGGGGGCTGGGGGACAGCCTGGCGCAGGCTCAAGTAATGGCGTCCACAACCCAGCCTCAGATTCTCCTCGAAGAGGGCGACTCATTTTTCTCCAGTCTTTGAAACTGATTTAAGTGGTCCTTTAAAACTGATCTTGTCAGTTTAGCCCATTGAAGGGCAGCCATGCAAACTGTGATTTCTCTGTTCATTTGAGCTGTTTCTTTTCCCCCCTTTTCTTCTCTCTCCCTTTTTCTCCCACCTCCCTTCATTTATTTATTTATTTTTAAACTCAGGTCCCTCCAAGAAACACTCCCTGCCCTGTTATCTTTGGGAAAACACTTTTCTTTTCTTTTCTTTTTTCTGATACGTGAAAATACAATAAGTGCCTTTGAAATGAGAGGCTTCTTAGTGAAGGCGGTTCAGGTGGTGACCTGACCTTTCCGGGGCTCCCCAGACAAGACGGGTGCTAACACATGCATATTGTGAATCATTAAAACATATTCAAGAAGAGCCTCCATCACCTCCTGCCCTCAGACCAGGAAAAGCCAAGCTCTTCACAGCCAGCCATGTCTACGACGCTCCAGGTCTACAGAATGCATAGGTGTCTGTGGCCAGGAATTTCAAGATCTGTTTGTCTAGGACTCCTTCCCTCTGCCCCGGCTCAGTGAGGCTCCTTCCGAATCAGATAACAGGCACCTTTATCTCTTTGTCATTTGCATTCTCCACACAGGCCTTCACATTTTGCAAACAGTAATAAATTAAACTGTTAAGACGACAGTATCAGTCATTTCTTTCCTTGAAAGAGCCAGGGCAAGGGGAAGAACTAACAATGATCTCAAGAAATGAACAACCGCCCCCATCATCTGAGGATCCGGGCCGGGGGTCCGCCTGTGGGAACGGAGAGACTAGGTGGCTGTGGCACAGGGGACGCTGGTGCTGCTATGTTAGCATCAGGCTCAGAATCCAGATATGACAGGGTCATGAGAAAAAGAATGCAGACCCCTGCCTCACACCTCTCCTCTGTGGAGAGGATCCCTGTGCGTGATTACTAAGGCTTCTCCAGGCTGCACTTGGCGTGGCTGTGGGGGCACCTTGTACTAGGAAAACAGCACCACTGTCCAAAAGGCTGGTGGAGGACTCAGAATTTACAGTAGATCCAGCTAATGACTGGACTCCCCATTCTTCCTTCAGACAATAAGGGAGAAATTGTGGATGCCTTTTTTGTTTCTCACCTGAACTACACATCTTTTCTATTTCTCTGATTTACAAGTTTAAAAACCTGCCGTTGGGTGACTAGGTTGCAAGTCAAGCCAACGTCCAAATGTTTGTTATTCTTAGCTGGGAACCCCTTTCCCCTCTCAGCCTTGACAAAGGGATCAGCTGACAACTTAGTACAAGAATGTGAAGGGAGGGGGTAATTTCCACCCACCTGAGCCGGTTGAACTCAGCCCGGAGGCAGCCAAAAGGCTCAGGTGTGGCCCAAAAGGGAAAGCCAGACACTTTCAGAAATCATTTGGCCTCAAGAGTTAATTAATATCAGATCTATTACTCACACAGGTTAAACTGCATGCAAACTAATTAGATTTCATAATACAGTCAATGATGGTTTTACATCTCCAGTGACATTCGCATCCAGCCCAAGTTGGCAGACACTTTGGATTGTTTGAAAGTCGCCTTCATGGCTTGCTTGGGTGGGAGAAGCAAGCGGCCAGGCTTTGACCCCTCGAAGACAATCTGAGGCTATGTGGGTCCCTTCCCCCTCCTGCTCCTTCCTGACAGATCTTGCCCCTTGTCTCCTGGCATCATTTTAATAAGAATACAAGTTAGAAAATTGCTCCCTTCGAGTTGGATTTGTCTGTACCTCAAACTCCTACTGACTTACAAGGGAAACTTTTCCCCTGCAGGGGCAAACTTGCTCCTGCAGAGAAGATGCCAGGGCTATGCCTGGCATCTCTTACAGGCCCAGTGAGCATGCCAGAGAAACCAGGGCCTTGAAGAGATTCCCTGGGGGCCAAGAAGGCTCAGAGGGACCAGGCTCAGGCAGGGGGCAGGAGAGTGCACCCAGTTTGGGTGCTGCAGACAGGAAGAGGCCTGGGAGGCTGCCCTGTGCCCCACTTTGCAAGCTGTGTCTGAGCACCTTTTCAGCAGCCCCCCCCCCCCATCAGGCCAAGCCTGGAGGTGCCCAGCAGCTGCACAGAACTCCCGCTTCAAACTGCATCCACAGTTTGGCCTTCCCAGAAGGGAAGGGCTGGCTTTGCCCTCACGTGTCCCAAACTATCTGGGTCCTAACTGCACCAGGGCTGGAGAGGACGGACGGACGGACGGACGGGCTCCTTCCTACCTGAGGTGAACAGGACTATGGCCTTGAGGCAGCTGTACTCGGCGGAGTCGACATGCAGGGCTTTGAGCTTCTCCACTTGCTCTTGGAAGATCCGTATGTGGTCCATAAAGGCGACCACCCGGTCGGCGGACATGGGAGAAGCGTGCAGGCCAGCGGCGGCCAGGAGCGGGGCGACGTGGAGGGGCATGGAGCACTGCGCTGCGTTCAAGACGAACAGCTCGCTCCAGGTGAGGCGGAGCAGGGCCACCTGGTCCGTGATCTGCAGGTCAGGGAAGAAGGGGATGTTCCGGGCCCACTCGACGGCGCTGAAGAGCATCCGCGCGGCCAGTTCGCAAATGTTCTCGATGCCCATGATGTTGTTGGGCTGCATGCACTGGCTGCCGAAGCGGGACGTGGGGTAGGGCTCCGCGCGCAGCAGCAGGGAAATATATCCGGACAGGTATGAGTGGCAGTTGAGGGGGTCCCCGTTGGTCAGCGCGAACTGCCCGTGGGTCGGCTGGGTGGGCGGCATCCTGCCCCTCTGCACAGCTGGGGAGGAAAAGAGACACTCCACAGTTAGTGCTCAGCCTGGATCCCCAGCTCCCCCGCGGGGGCTGCCCTAGCTCGACCCCCTCCTGCCCCAGGCCCTGAGCCACGCGAGAGCCGGGCTGGTCTGCCAGGACCTAGAAGTCACCGCCGCGCCTCTGAAATCGCCACCCAGCCAGGCTCTCATGGCACTTGCCTCCGAGGCCCGCTCGGCCCAGCTGGCCAGCCAAGGACCCACAGTTGGCCACTTTGCCTGGGGGGTCCCGGCGCTGTGGGCAGGGTGTAGCAGTCTGGGGGCATTTTTCTTCTCTACTGCTAAAGAGCTGATATTTCTTATTGATTGGAGGAGAGGGAGCGGGAGGGGCGAGTCTAGGAGGAGGGGAGACGCTTTGGCGAGACGCAGGGCTTTACCCGGGCGGCCTGCAGCCGCCCCGGACTCCTCTCCGCAGACCTCCCGGCCCCAACCCCAGCCCCAGCCCCAGCCCGGCCGGGAGCCCGCGGCGGGAGACGGCGAAAGAGTCGAGGTCAGGCGTCTGCCTAATCAGTGAGCTCGGAGAGAGCCGGAGGCAGAGGGCGGAGAGAGACAGGCCGGCTAAGGCGAAAGGCGGCCGGGAGAGGGCCGGGAAAGCCGGCGAGGCTCGGTCTGGGGCTGTTATCTGACTCCGGACCGGGAGAGTCGCTCTCGCAGAAACACAAAGGAAGCCCGGCGTCGCTCGCCCCAGTGGCAGAGCCCGGCTCGCCGCGCCGGGCGAATTTTCTATCACAAAGACCCAACTCGCGCTGAGCGAAAGCAGCGGCAGCCCCAGGCCCCTCGCCCACCCTTCCCTAGTCCCTATAGCGCTCTCCCGGTTTCAAAAGTGAAAGGAAAAAGGAAAGAAAACAGAGGTATTTCTTTTAGCAGAATGTTAATCCACGGAGGGTCACATGAGCGCTGCCCGGGCGGCAGCGTTAATACGGCCAAGTGCATAAAATTGCCATTTGTAATTCGAACCTCCCGTACAAAAGTACAATCTCAGGTTTTTTTTTTTTTTGGAGAGGGTGGGGGTGGGGAGAGGGGTGGGGAGGAGGGACGTATGTTGAACATGCAGGAAAAACAAGGAGAGAAAGAGCGAGAGAGCAGGCTTTAAAACAACAAACCCCATCCCCTGAAGAAAGGTGAACTCGCGTGAACTCTCAGTCAAGGCAAAGAAAATGCAAACAGCTCGATGGGAGAAGGGAATCCGTCCGCCGCAGCGTGCGGATCTGGGCTCTGGGCTCTGGCGCAGAACTCCTAGCACAAAACCCCTTTCAGCTGCGCGGCGAAGAGCAGGGCTGAGGCTGCTGGCCCTACCCCAGAGCAGGCTAGCCGCGCGCACCCCGGACCCGGGCGGAGGGGAGAAAGGAGAGGCCGATACCTTCCCGTCTCATGCCCACTTTGAGGCACTTTTTGAGGCGGCAGTACTGGCACTGGTTGCGGTGGTGCTGGTCGATGGGGCAGTTCCGGTTGGCGCGGCACGTATAGCTCAGGTTCCTCCGCACGCTGCGCTTGAAGAAGCTCTTGCAGCCCTCGCACGTGAACTGGCCGTAGTGCTTGCCGCTCGACTTGTCCCCGCACACCACGCACTCGATGTGCTGCTGCTGTTGCTGCTTGTCGCCGCCCGGGCCGCCGGGGCCGCCCTGGCCGCCAGCGGCTGTCTGGGCCGGCGTGCTGGCCGGGCCCCCTTGGCCCGGCGTCTGTGGCGTGTGCGGGGCGCCGGGCGGCGGGCCGGGCACGGGCGGCGCCTGCGAGGCCTGGCTGCCCTGAGAGCCGGGCACCTCGTCCTGGGGGTCGCGCCACGTGCTGACTACCATTGCCATATCTATGGGGGCCGCGTCCGGACTTCCTGCTCCCCTGGCTGCGGGCGGCGGCGGGGCGGCGGCGGCTCCCGGGTCTCGGGCTCCGGCGTGCCGCCTTTTGTGTGTGCGAGGGTGCGGGAGGGCGCGGGAGGGCGCCCCGGGTGGCTCAGGGCTAGTTGATTGAGGTTGGCTAGTTTTTCCTTTTTTGTTTTTGCTTTTGCAAAGTTTTGTCGATGGCTTGTCTGGCCCGGTGTGTTTGTTTTGTTTGTTTCCCTCGGCTCAGCTTTGTTGGTTTGGGGGGGCTTTCCGTCCGGAGGGGAGGGGAAGGGGACAGGGGTGAGGGCGAGTAGGAGCAGAACGTGGGGAGAGAGAGAAGGAGAGTGGGAGAGAAAGAGAGAGGGAGGGGAGGGGGAGCTGCAAGTCGATTGTCTGGCTTCAAGACAGAAGTAGGAGGCAAAAAAAAAAAAATCTCCAAAGATCTCGCTCGCTCTCACTCCCTCCCTCCTCCAATCCTCACTCTCTCGCTCTCAGATCTGGTGTGCAGCCGAGGAGTTGGAAGAGGAGGAGGAGGAGGAGGAAGAGGAGGAAGAGAAGGAGAAGGAGGAGGAGAAGGAGGAGGAGGAGGAAGAGGAGGAGGAGGAGAGGCGACTGTCCGGGGGCCAAGTCCAGGGCAGCCCACAGTCAGCCATTCAGGAAAGCCATCGAAATCTGGAGGACTAGCAGAGCCAAGCCGCCGGGCGCGGGCGCGCCCAGGGAGCCAGGCAGGCCGGGGCGGAGGCCGGCGGCCCGCGGAGTGGCCGGAGCGCTGCCCGGGTCCGGGGGAATCAGCATGAAAGTGGTCCGCGTCCGGCGCTGCGCGGCGTCGTCCTGGCGCTGGGCCGCCGCCGCCGCCGCCTGCCCCGGGCGCCCGGCGCGCGCCGCGCTCGCCCGCTCGCTCTGGCCGCCGCCCGCGCCGCGCCGCTCCGCTCGGTGGAGGCCGCTCGCCGCTCCCCGCGGGCCGCCCCGGCTGCCGCCGCTGCAGCCGCCGCCGAAGCCGCCGGGCTGGGCCCGGAGCCGCCGCGTCTAGCGCCGCCGCCGCCGGTGAAGTCGCTGCTGTCGCCGCCGGAGCCGCTGCTGCTGCTGCTGCTGCTGCCGCCGCCGCCTCACACACATAGGGAAAGAGTCAACTCGCCGGCGGCGGGGGAGAAATGATAAAAGAGAGAAAGGAAGGCAGATCACCGCCTAGAAGCTCATCCTCCGTGCGCAGAGGGGGGAGAGGAAGATGGAGAGGAAGAACGAGAGAGGGAAAGAGGCAGCGCGGCACCGGGAGAGGAGGCAACTCGGGAGAGGAGGAGGAGGAGAGGGAAACACGCGCGCACGCACACACACACCGCGGAGAGAAAAGAACAGAGAATCAAAGTGATCAAATATGCTAAAAAGGGGGGCGCGGGAGGGAATGCGATTTATAGGCGCCGGGGCTGGCAGAAGTGGCTTCTCCGCGATCAGCTCACTGAGCTCTCTATATAGTGAACTTTGACACGACTGCTGCAACTTAGCGCACGTTGCCATGGCGACGGCGCGCCTTATAAGGCAGCAGCCGGGGTTGGCCTGGCCAGGCGCGCGCGCGCCGCCCCCTCGCCGTCATTGGCCGGAGCGCGGCGGCCCCGCCATGGCGACCGCGGGCGCAGCCAGGTCCTAGCGCGAGCGGCGTTGCGATCGCAGCGCGGGGCGCGCGGGGGAACGAGGGGGGCGGGGACCGGGTGGCCGCGCAGCTCCGGCCGCCGATCGGGGGATGGGCCCGGGCCAGCCCCGGAGCGCGGCTCCCGGTTTTGCCCGCGCCCTGTACCCGAGCTTTCCGCCCCGGCGGGGACAGGAGCGCGGCGCGCACACGCACGACGCCTCTTAAAGGCTCCGCGAGCGGTTCGGAGGGAATCGAGGACTTCGCCTCCCGCAACTTGCGACGCCGCGAAATCCGCCGCCGCGCGCCGCCAGGGGAGCCCGGCGTGTCTCGGGCCCAGGGAGCCCGTGACCGAGAAAAGTTCCCCGTTTCTTTGCGGAGGGTTGGAGAATAAGGGGAAGGTGCCTCGAGCTGAGCTCTTAGGCATTCTCCAAGCAGAAGATCTGGCCAATTCTGGGAGGAGGGAAACCTCGCCCTTAACTCCGATCACTTGCTCGGTTTGGGAGTTCATTCTTATTAATTTATCTATCTATTGATTTATTTTTCATGTCAAAAAGAGCCGTTCGGTGCCTATCTTTTCCTTGTAGGGTTAACATTTCATAGGTTTGTGGCCTGACATATTCATTGCTGGAATAGAGCATGTCGGATGCTGAAAGCAGAAGTAGACTTCCTCTCATGGTCATGACGCAATTAAAATAAAATTTCCTCAACTTTCTCCTCTCTCGTTGCTTTTAACTCCCTCGCAAGCCAACGGCCTGCCACAGTCGTGGCAGACGTGGCAAGAGGGGAAAGACCGTTCTGCCCGCTGCTGGGCAGGCAGAGGCACCCGCTGGCCGGCCCTGGATGGACGTGTAGGCACACATGGATCGGATGCACATTTGTCTGTGTACACAGACAAAGACTTCTGAGACCGTGCTTCTAGGTTTATAGAACAGTTGAGCACAGACTTCATTGTTCTTCAAGTTCCTTTTAAGCATTCATATCGTCAGAACACACCCAGAGACTCGGCCTCCAATTGGAAATAATTCGAGTACAACTCACAAAAACACATACAAGCCGTATTCACCCTCAAGAGTCACTGCAAAAAAGCACAACTTCATAGCTTATACCGTCCTTCTTGGCACGCTAAAAACATGGATGTGATCCTGACTTTGAATTCCAGGGTTCTTGATTTAAACATCAAATGTGTAGCATTGCCGCCTCCTCACACAAACTAGATTCCATTTCGGTAACCTTGCTGTTTGATCAGAACCAGTGAGTGCATTACGATGATTCCACATTTAGACAAGAGAGCTATGTCTCCATTAAGGACATTTGGCACCAAGAAAAACTGTTAA
The DNA here is from genome assembly GCA_004025085.1 of Thryonomys swinderianus. Lineage (NCBI taxonomy): Eukaryota > Metazoa > Chordata > Mammalia > Rodentia > Thryonomyidae > Thryonomys > Thryonomys swinderianus. The sequence goes on from PVIC010013043.1 coordinate 27,687, forward strand.
CCCAGAAGCAAAAAGGTTTATGAACAATTGTGATATATAACACAAAAGATGCCGAGCTTCGCAGGAAAAATAGGGACGCTCTAAGGAGTCAATGGACGACTTTAGAAAAATATACTGGGGAGCTCAAAACATTGGTGAGATAAAGGCATTTAAAAACAAACCACACATGTCATTGACGTGCACAGATTGCACAGTGCATTCACTTCCTTTTACACAAATACTCAGAATACAAAATAAGGACTAAAGTAGGCAGATATGGGCTAGTTTTTAGGGAAGGAAAATAAAACCAGCTTTAAACTTCATCCCTGAAGTCCTCCTTGCCTTCTCCTTCTCCACAGAAATAACACATTTCACTAGATCTGCAGGTGCTGGAAACAGTTGGGTGTTTAAAGAAATAACAACCTATAATGAACACCGAACTTCTACAGACCTGACGGACTGTAAGACTGCCACACACTGAAGCCAGGCTAAGAATGTCAGGGTGATTAGAGACACCATGTAACTTTTTTTCCTAAAGGGAACGGGAGAGATGAACAAGAAATCATTTCAGAGGGTTTTGGGTTTTTCTCCTCTTTCAAATTCTGTGATTCAAGGACTTGCCTTTCATCCCAAATATCAGAAGATTAGGTACAGCCTGGCCACAGTGAGGCCGGGGTTCAGACAGGAAATCCAATGGGTATTCCCATCTCCATTTAATGGAAGATGAGAATAATTGATTACAGGGAGAGCCTAATCTTGCCCCTTGAGTGCAGAGACATCCATAGCAAATACCACTTTTGCACACATCTGAGGGGACGATTTTGGGAAGAAGAACCTCATCTTAATTTTTTTTTTTTTAGAGATTGTTGGAATTTCAAGGCCATAGGTTGCTGTGGAACTATCTCCCAGCTGTATCTCCCATAGAGCTAAAGCCTGCTAGGCACAAGCCCACAGGGCTGCCAAGAACTCGGCAGCATTTCACTGTTTTAGGACTCACACACCTATGGAAATGCTGTTTAGAAGCGGGAAGATGGCACTGTAAAAAAAAAATGAAGTCAATTTTATTGCGTGAAAGAAGAAACAGGATAACCAACTGGGAAGAAGTGTGGGGGGGGAAGAAGTGAAAATATTTTAAAATGTCTTCTTCATATATACCCATTCGCTTTAAGATTAAGGAGCTCTCAGACGAAAAGATACATATCACTATATGGTCATTGTTCTCCTTTTAAACCCAGCCCAGTCTTTTATGGCCGATGTAAATTTATTTTAATGAGAGGAATGGCAAAGTTTAATTTGGGCTGTTAAAAGTTGGGGAAAAAAATTGCACTGATCTTTAAAAACATAATCAACCAGGAATATGATTTTTTTTTTCTTGCAAAAAGGGGCTGGAGGATCTGTAATTCTTTACAGGTTAAATCACAATATGAATGCAGACCCCAGCACATGCCGAGTCTAACTCGAAACTCAGTGGAAACCAGTTTGGTCCACCAGGATGCATTGAATTCCTCGTTTCCCCCAATCTAGTCCGTGTGTGTTTTTCTTTTCCACCACACTGGAGCTCCATGAATAGGGAAAGGGGCTTCCATTGTGCCCCTCTGAACTTCCAAGTCAATGCAATTTTTAACCACTGGCTTGTGGTACTTTGAAAATCACCAGGGGCTGTCAGAGTTGGGTCCTCTGAAAAATTTACAGTGCTAAATCAGAGCGTATGCCGGGAGGGAAAAAAATTGCTGAAGATTGGAGCAAGTACAGTATTTGTCTGCCCCCTAGTGTAGGAACCCTTGCTGCCTAAAATTCAACTTTAAAAGAAAAGGAGCTCTTAAAGGGAAACGACTTTGGGCTCATGTAGACATAGGAGAATGAAACTTCTGTACAATTTAATCTGAATAATTCTTCAGGATTTAAAATTAATTGGCTCTGGCTCGCTTGGACTGTACTCGGATCTCGCCGCCTCTGCGCTCCCAGAGCCACTGGTGAGGAGGTGATGTTTTTTTTTTTTTTTTGAACTGGGTTTATGTGCGTCCCTCTCACCCCCTCCTCTCTTTTCCTTTCTCTCTGTCTCTGTCGTCTCTCTCGCTGGCTTTTTAAAAATGAGGAACCGTTCCACGAAGGTCTGGACGGAGCGCAGAATTGCTTCTTAAAGTCAGCGCGGCGCGGTCGCAATAGACAGCAAAGGTAACCGGTGCCCCGAGCCCGCTCGCCAGCCCCGCCGCCCCGCCCGACGGTGAGTACCCTTCTCTCGCGGTTCCGCTCCCGGGGTAGCCGAGCGCTCCCTGCCCGAGGCGCGGCCGGCCGGGGCGCCGGGCTTGGCTTCCCTCCCTCCCCGCCTGCCTGGCTGTCAGTGGCGAAACGCAGCGCCGAGGCGAACCGAACAGTAAATTCTGATACTCGGCGCGAGCCTCGCAGCCCCTTAGCTGGGAAAGCGAGTCGTCTGCTGCCTGGAAAACCAGGCTCAGAGGACTGGCTTCCAGTTCGCTCTCCAGGAGGACAGGAGTTGGAGGAGACAGGACGAGCAGAGGGGAGGCACCGCGCAGCCTTTATGCTTCGGTTTAATCATATTTTGGCAGCTTTGCAATTGTATTTTCCCCCTCTCTTCCCTCCACCGCCTCTCCTACCGCACACATGTAATAAAATATGGCAAGGCACCGAATGACTCTGTCCCCCCTTCCCCGAGCCCCTTCCACCGCAGTCCTAGGCATTTCATAGACATTAGCAAACCGATCATCTCTGCAAAGCCCCAAGTCATCCCCAGCCCCACACAGCACGAGGAGAAAAGTGAGAAAGGAGAGAAAGAGGAATAAAAAATACTGTAAGTACACATACCAAAACCATATTTTCCTTGTTCAAGATCCCAAACCGCTTGCATCTTCCTTCTACACTGGAAAACTCTCCTTTAGTTTGGCTTTGTTGGCCCCCTGAAAAGATGTGTCTTTGACAATTAAAGAGACTCTCCTCCTCGGTGTTTATCTAAGCGATTGTGCAAACTGATAAAAAGTAGGCACTAGCCTGCAGGGAAAAAGAGGAAAGGTAAAGGGAGAGATCTTCCACCTCCAGGAAGTGCTTCCCCATGTATTAGGCGATCGCTCTCAGCCCAGGAAAGCCCTGCACGCTAACTTTAGAGAGACAAGGTTTCAGGGAGCTTTGTACATAGCTGCTGAGGAATGCAAGCCTCGCCTTTAAGAAAAAAAACCCCAAACCGTAGGTAGGAGATGTCTGGAGTGATCCTTGTCTCTCATCTCATTCCTTAGAAGGAAGAGTGCGTTGTTACACCTTGTTTGGGGCTGGAAAGACGAGACTTTAAAAACACCCGTCCAATTGAAAAAAATCTCCCAACTTAATGAGTTTAGTCGAAGGCTGCAGCGAACGGCTCAGGCTCAGCACAAAACCGCCAACAACCACGGCCGAGATCGCAGAGCAGGACGACCCAAGGCACAGCCAAATTCCCCTGTTTGGGGTCGAGAGGGGTGGAGGCTGATCCTTAAGCAAGTTGGGAAATAACGGAGGTGGGAGAGGAGGGGGAACCAGCAGCAGCCTCGCAGACTGGCAGACAAGCTCCTCTTAGCCTAGATCAAAGATGGAACTTGAAACAGGAGGGCAACGTTTTTCCTAGGAATCTGCTGGAACCCTCATTTTCTACTTTTAACTCGAGTCCCCCCAAGTGAGGTTTCCTTCTCCCCCATGGATTAGTGCCTCCCTCCCCTTTCTGGTGCCCATTCTAGAACTTTCCTGAGCAGGAAATCTATTTCTTTTGGGGGAGGGGGGTCTCCTTTTCATGCCTTCCTAGGCTGAAGGCTTCGTGCACCCCTCCCTCCATCCCTCCCCACGGCCCCCCCCCAAAAAAAACGGGGAAAAGAAGCAGGAATACAACAGCTAACGAAAATCGAAAATAAATTATGCTGCCTCTCCCAGTTTAATGCAGTTTTAACTAATGGATTTTTTGTTTTGTTTTAAGAGAAGAATAATGGGGAAACACGGATCTTTTATTTTAGGACACTGTGATGGTAAGATGTCTGTCAGCCTTGACAAATGGAACTAACGCTCTTGGGCTGCTACTTGTCCTTGTCTTAAACAGGAATTAAGTTAAACACAGTGCTGAATGTTAATTACATGTTTACTGGCTAATGAAAATTACAAATGGTTTTGCCACCTCAAACAATGATGAAAACTCTGAAGACACTGTAATTATATACTTTGAGGGAAATAACTGAGAATATTGATCATAAGAAGTGTAAATCTTTTTTAAACTATTCATTAATACCATAAATATGGGCTCCAGAAGTTTTTCCTTGCGGTTTGTCTCATCAGTTCCACTGAGTGGCTGGATGCGAGGCTCTCCGGGGAGGTGGTGAACTCGTTCTGTCAGGCGAAGGAGGCCGCTTGTGTAACTCCGGGTGCCCCCTCCCCCGGCCCCGCCCCCTCGACCCGGGCTGAAGGTCCCGGATGGAGGAGCAGGAAGGCCGGCTGGGGCAGGTGGAGGTGACCACAGCGTGACCTCTCGCAGGCAGGTCCTCTTCTCCCCTCTGGTCTGTCCTCCCTGTTTCTGCCAGGTCTGATCGATGGTCACCTTCCCCAGCCTGGGCCTCCTGGGCATAACCTGGCATTCGGGATTCCTAATGGAGGACCTGTTAGTCCCAGCAGCTCACCCCCCCCCCCCCCGAGATGCTACCCTGACCTCTTCAGTTCACCCCTTCTCCAACTGCTAGAGCAGTTCCTTGTGGAAGAAGGCGCAGGGAAAGTTGGGGGTGGAGGTGGCTGTTGGGTAAGGTGGCTTGGGCAGCTGAACCCCAGCTGGTTTCCTTGGGTTTCGGAGTGGTTTTGCTGTTGCCGTCTAACTTCACCCAGAGTTGAAGCCCTGGCGGCCACTCCAGTCTCGGGGTCAAAGGTGAGGGTCGCCCTAACCCTAAAGGCCGGCCTGAGCTGGCTGGAAGGCCGCTGTGCGAGCAGGGAGTGGGGGAGGCTGGCGGCCAGGCTGCCTGGCTCTTCAGAGAGGCCGCCAGTGAAACCGCACTGAGGGGCACAGCACCCAGTGCAGGTTTAAAGTGCAATATTGAAGATTTTTTTTTTTAAAGAGTGCCCTTAGGCTGGGGGGGGGGGGGACTGGAATCTTCTTTTCTCCTGAGAATTCCCAAGGCGCTGGGCTTTGTCTTAGAAGGAATGGAGTTTCTGAATGGTGTGAAAGGGACAGAGAGGGTCGCTTCAAATCGATTTTACTTGGCCTTTCTGTCTTTTCGGATCAACGCCCTTCAATGGGGACAGAGGTGCTCTTTCAACCAAAAACTTGTGCTACATTTTCTGCCTGTATTGGTGCTAAATACAATAAGCATTGGGCAGATTTTTTTCTTTGCTCTCCAAAGCAAGAAATCACCCTAATTAAATTGTTTTATACGGACAGTCAAGATGGACCAATTAAGTATGCATTAGTATAAAGATATAGTCTGCAGATAAGGCGATTTAGAAAACCACGAGTAGGAAAGAGGCGAGGGCGCTGGGGTTCGGGACGGGTGCGTGGGGCCGGCAAGGCCAGCACCTTCCCTGGCCGGCTGCAGGGAAACCGCAGAGATGAGCGGGCCCAGGTGAGGGAGCAGGCCGGCTAACAGGTGGGCCCCGGGGCGGGGACGGACTGCCAGGCCCGCGCTCCGGCCAGTCAGGGCTCCGTGCTTGTCAGTGCCGCCCGGCGCGGCGCGGTGGTGCCCCCGAGGTGGCGGTCTCACCGGGCTCCGTGGGACAGTGTGCTGCCCACCTCCGGAGGCTCCCGGGCCAGGGGGCGGCCCCGCGATCACAAACGGGGACGCGCCCACCCAGGGCAGGCAGGGTGGGCCCCAGGAGCGCGGGCAGTGCCCCAGCCCGGGCCCAAGCCCTCTCTTGACGTCAAGATCAGGACGGGAGCCCCCTGCACACCTCCAGCCCAGCGTCTTTCTCCTTCTGAGGAGGGACAAGGGTCTCGCAGAGGAAAGTGAAATTCCACCCGACGCCGCGGCCGGAGGGGCGTCCGGACGACGCTGCAGTCGGAGGGGGGAGGCCGAGGGCCGGGCAGGGGGGCTGGGGGGGCGCGGCCTCTCCTCCCGCAGGGTGATCGGCCCCTCCAGCCCCTCCGCCCTCGGGGTGTGGGCGGGCGGAGAGCAGCCCGCCCGAGGAGCGACCCCCGCGCAGGCTGTGATAGGTGGTCCGGGGGCGGGGGCGCGGGACGCGCTCTCGGGGCGCTCGGGGCGCCCTCGGCGGGGGGAGGGGACCGGAGCCCGGGAGGTGGCTGGATGTCAAAAGTGGGGAGGTTGAAAAGCCAATTTTCCAGGCGCGCTCGGCCCCCTGCGCCGGCCGCACAGGCCGTAAATCAGCGGCGGCGGCGAGGGCGGAGGCCCCGCCCGGGCCCTGCGCGCCTCCCGGGGGGCCCCGCATCGATCCGCAGCCTCGCGGAGGATGTCACCGCACTAAATATTTACTGATCACTCACAAATAGCCGGGGCTCGAACGATTTTCCTCTGTGAGGAGAGCGCAGAGAGGAGGGTAAATCATTTTATTAGTGTGGATAAAGCCCAGAGCACACTCCGGGCCGGAGTGTTTTAAGATGTGTCTTCAAGGGGACGAGCAGAGTTAGGGGGATCGATGCGGAGTGATTAGAGGCCCCGGAGTGACAGGCGGGGACCGGGCTTTCTGGGACCCGGCGGTGCCGGCCTCGCGGGGCGCGCAGGCCCGTCCCGTGTGCTCGACGGGCAGGCGAGCGAGGGCTCCGCGGGTTCGCCGAGGGGCGGCGGCCCGGCGGCCACGGCAGCGGGTGGCACACGTGGCACGGGACGCGGGCGTGGTTCCTGCTCGCGCGCTCCAGGCCCCCCAGGTGGCAAAGGTGTGGCCTAAACCCGGGCTTCCTGCTGGGGGCATGGGGGTGGTCTTCTCGCAGCCCGCGCCCAGCGCTCCCCGAACTTTCCCCTAAGTCCACCCCTGCCTCCCTCTCCTTAGGGTACCCCAAGGGGTCCTCTGGGCCCAACCGCTTCTCTGCCCGCCCACCCCGGGCCGAGGGCGCTCCCTGGGCGGTGGAGCCCGCTGGGGACGGCGTGGCTAGTGGGCTCCAGGCTTGAAGGTCTCGGGCAGGTGGTACAGAGTCTGAGGCTAAGGGGTTTGGCGGGACCGAGGTTGACGAACCCCAGGGAGGTCCTAGGACCCCTGGCACCCCTCGGGGCGGACATCAGCTTTGGGGACCTCAGGGCCACACCGGGCGATGCGGACCGGCCTGGGGCCCTGGGGGGCTCGGTGCAGGGACCCGAGGGCTGGGGTGTGAAAGCCCGCAGGACTGGGGTTGCTGGGTCTGAGCTTGGGGCGCGGGGCTGGCGATCTGCTGGGAGGGAGGGAAACATCTTCGCCCCAAACTCGAAGCAGGAGCGTCCTGGTTTTGAGAAAAGCTTTTTCACTTCTGGAAGCGCGAGTCCCCCTTGCTACTGGGAACAAACGTCGAGGTCCCAACAGCTGCAAGGGATCAAGCAGGCGCTGGTTTCTGGGGAGCGGAAGAGGCGGAAGGTGAGGGCCGAGGAGACATCTTCTCGGTTCCTTCTTCCCTCTGTGGCTCCCGCTCTCCCTGAGGGAACCGTGTGTGCACGCGCCGTGACGAGGGTCGTCCTCCCCGCACTCCCTCTCGCTCCATTTCCCGGGCAGCCTGTGGAAGTCAGTTCAGGCTGCCCAGCTTGGCTCTCGGATGCAACAGGAAATATAGCTGCGCATGCAATGAACCGTTTTCCAGAAGGGACTTTTTTCCCCCTGAAAGTAGGAATTCCGGTGGGTTAGAGGGATGTGTTCAGGTGCGAGGTGGTCAGCGGCCGAACCCCCGTCCCGCGTCCCCGGTGCCTGGCTGGAGGCTTGGCTGACCTGAGGGGCGCTCAGCAGCCCCACGTCTATTAACCCTTCTTGGGCCTGGCCAGAGCGAAGGTTAATTACACTAATCTACCCAAAGGGGCTGTCGCAGAAAGGAAGGAAGAAAAGAAGGGTGGCAGGGACGAAAGGGAAGAAAGGAGGAAGGAGGGGAGGAAAGGGCGGAGGAAAGATCAGTGCATTCCGGCGGCAAGGATTTCAGGGCGAGCTCTTTGCCCTCGCCCGAGGGCTCCCCTGCGCCCCTCCTGCCCCGCCTGCGCAGGCCGGGTTTGTGTTCGGAGACCCGGCGACGCCCTCACTCCGTGAGGGTGGGCTTTGGAGACCAAGAAAATCGACTGTATTGAAATAGTTTCTTCTGTTTAACTGACTGTTCAGTTCACTGTAAGAATATCCCTGACACACAACCGAATATTGTGGGGGAGTTGGAAGAATAAAAACCAAACAAAAACCCAACGCTCAGTTTACCCTTCACTTAGGTAAAAGCCATTGGAGAATCTTGTCAGTGGCCAAATTATAGCCATAAAATCTGGACGAGATTGGAAAATACATTCTGCTGCCTTCCAAGCTGGCATCTGGCCGGGTCATGATAGGACAGTCATGCTCACCAAGGTGGGTGCATATGGGTGTGCGTATCTTCGTGCAGGGGCAGAAGTCCCTGGGTGGGTGAAAGGTGCACACAGTGCGGCTCGAGGTGGGAGCTGTCACTGCTGCGGACGCTCCTGGCTCTGGCTGAGGCAGAGCGAAGAGAGTTAGTGCTCAAGGAGCTCCTTGGAATCGCTGTTGTTAAAAACAGGCTGGAGCAGCTCAGGAAGGGCATAGCCGGCCTGGCTTGCAAAATCCTAGAGAGATACTGCAAAGTAAAAGCCATCAGCTTTCCAGTTTGGTAGCCATGTCAGAGTAGTCAAACAAAAAGCAAGCGTCTTTTGCATAATCTATTTATTTTAAAATGCAGGGATAGGCCATTCTTTTTTTTTTTTTTTTTTTTTTTACTTTTCAGTTTACTGAAGGAAGCATTATAGGAGACGTGAATAAGGCTGGTGGCAGGGGGGACTCTGTCCACTTAAAGGAGTCTGACATGGCAAAGACGCCTTCAGTGTTAATATTAAACTGCAAGGGAACTCCTGCTGAGAAAGTTCTAAAGACATCAAAAGCCATGTGGGCATCAGTCCCCATTTAGAAGTGGACACAGTAAGAGGGGATGGTCTAATTCTGTAATTTTTTTTCTCATTTTTAAGAGCCTCACAATGAAATCTATAAAATGACAGTTAATTTTTGCTATGTCAAAAAAAGCATTAATCAAATGGTATCAAATGCCAGTCACTTAAATGTGGAGGTGGGAACAAATATCCAGGCAAATTAATACAATCAATTAGCCACATCAGTGCCCTTCCAGAGAGTCCAAGCTGAACAACACGTGATTTATTTAATGTAAGTTTTTGAGCCCTAACTCTAAGGTGTGTTTCAGAAGGAGAAATATAATTCAAAGGGCATTTTCTGTTTTATTGTTTTTTTTAGGGATTTTTTTGAAAATTAAAAAAAAAACCAAGCCACCCAGATTCAATATAAAATATACTATTTGAGAATAAGTGGTTGGCCATAGATAGCCACAACAGAGAAAGGTTTTGCATGAATTTAGAAAACACTTCATTAATTACATTATCAATTTCAGTTCACCCTTTAAAAAGCATATTTCTTAAAATGTTTAAAGTACGTGCTTGTCAAAAATAAAGCCTGTGCAAAATGAAGAGGAAGATGTTTAATAACATACCGAGCACCTTGCAATAGGAAGTACTAGTTGCATGGAGTTTACAAAGTGAATGGTTTGAAGAAAATTTATGTCGGTCCTTTTCTTTTGAGTACAGGCTAGATCTATCCATTGTAATTTATTATGAGTAAATCAAACTTATCCAAGAGACTCCTACATACTTGTCTACGGTAAATTGATTGAGATGATGTCACTTGAAATAGTTAAAGCAAAACTGAACACATTAAAGGAAGGGCGTACTGACTCCAGTGGCACCTTGGGCATTTCATGACAGGACTACATCACATCACATGCCAAGGACAGGAAGCTTGAAAACTGGGGGACACTGTCTCTTCGCAGCGTGCGTGCTGAGGACCGACTTCCTCCCAAGGTGATGCTTCAACCTGCCCTTTATGCTTTGTTGTCATGTTACTCGGTGACTAGCAAGAAGCTGGTGCTGTGCAGCTTGGGCAGCAAAGGTTTTACAAAGTTATTTTTCTTTGGTCACTTCTGAGGGAAAATGTGCTTCTTTACTCATCTATATTTTTCACGTGCTTTTGATTCATCGACTAGCTTTTAAAATCATACGCCGTGTTAGGGAACCCTACACTGAACAAAAACTGTAAACAGATTCAAAGGCATCAGAAGTTTTTTCTGGGAAGTGCAATTCAACGTGCAGTCACTGAAGAGCTGATATTGCAGCTCCCAGGTTCTATTGAAAACTAACGCCTGAAACTCTTCGTGGGTTCCCAACAAGCTATAAAATTGCAGCTAGTATGAATGAGGATGGATAGTTCATATAAAAGTCTTTAACTCTCTTCTCTTATTTACTCCAGAAATGGTTTAAATTTTTATTTTCTGCTGATGGGCTTTAAAAAGCATTATCCAGTATGCAAGAATTGTCTTCCCTCTTTTAGAAACCAGTGAATAAAAATTCTAATTATAGTGAAGAGGTGTGAGATTCTAAAGTGTCAGTAACAAAGTTTTCTTCACAAACTAGAAACCACTCTAGCCTGGATAAATAGGGCAGCTCTTGAGTGTAGTTTATTTATTTATTTTTTAAAATCCATGTCCTTTTGCCCTCTTCTGCTAAGGTATTTGGGTTTTTTCTTCACATTTTGTTGTTTATGGAGTACATTGTATACATATACACATATAAAATATTCCTAACTTTTTAGGTGAATGCATTATTATATTGAAAAATAATATTCACTTTTGCATTCAAATTTATATGTCCAGGCAGTGAGGAGAGGTCAGGTTCTGTAAATTTGCTCTCTTAACAATAAAAGTATTACATATGTTGGAAATACAGGCACATTATTTTTCAAATTAAACTTTTAACTAGCCTTTATTTCATCTTAATTGTCTCCTATGGTGGAACACTTGCATTTCACAGAAAA
>PVIC010013044.1:0-27033 GCA_004025085.1 Thryonomys swinderianus
ATGACACAAGTTAATTCTCATTTTTACCTATATCCCTACCCACCCACACCTCCTCACCCCCTTTATACATGCTCTTTTATTTTCTTTCTGCATCATATTTATTCCTTCCCCTCATCACATTCCCACACCAAGTTTCCTATGGAAATTTCCCACTCTATAAAAGCTGCCATACTTTCTAGAGCTCATTTGCATCTACTGGACTTCATGCCAAAGAGAAGATCCGGAATTTGTCTATCTGTGATCTATTAGTTTCACTTATTAGTATATCCTCCAGGTGTCTCTATTTGCACCTAAATGGATTGATCTTGTCATTCTTTATGGCAGAGTGATACTCCATTTTATAAAAAAAAAAAACCCACATCTTCTTTATCCACTCTCCAGTTGATGGACATTTGGGTTGTTTCCAAGATTGAGCTATCACAAACTGAGCTTCTATGAACAAGGGTGTACATCTGTCTTTCCAATGCGATTTTTAAAATTCTTCTGGGTATATTCCTAGCAGGGAGATAGCCGGGTCAAATGGGACCCCTAGTCCTAGTTTTCTGAGAAATCTCCACATGGATCTCCACAATGGTTGCACAAGTCTGCCATCCCACCAACAGTGGAGAAGGGTTCCTTTCTCCCCACAGCCTCATCAGCATTTATTGTTGGTTGATTTTGTGATCGCGGCCAAGAAATAAAATTTTTTAGAAAAGAAATACATGTTATCAAGCATAAGGAAACTCAGAACCAAACATTTCAATGGATGGACACAATTTGCTTGGCAGAGGATTTTTTGATGAGGTTTCATTTTTACTAAAGGTAGGAAAAGAAGTTCGCTCTACAGAGTGAGGGTGAACCAAGTAAAAGTAGGAAAAAAGTACTCTCCACAGCATGAGAGTAGGCCATTGTGATGGAGAGAACACAGTAGCCGGCAGAGGTTTGCATGAAAGAAAAACCAGATCAGGGCACTTTTGTCATCCTGAGTACATGGGTGGATGCTCCTCTGACTTCTAGTGCTTGAGTCTTTCCTTCTTCTCAGCACATTGGGTTAGAGCAAACACAGTTGCTAATCCAGAATATTCTACCTCCTTGTGGATCTGACTGGATCAGTGTCAGTGACTACTACCAATAACATGTTTACCTGGACAATGGAAGCTTTCAGAAAGTTTTTCTTTTCTCTTTGCCAAGAGAGCCTGGCAAGCATCTGGAATGCTCACTGTATTCTGGGCCTCCAATCTGGGCTGCGGGTGACACTCACACCCAGCCTGGAGTGTGAGAAGCGAGCTCTGCTGATACCTTTGGCTGTTTTTCCTATGGGGGCACAGTGTGGGTGGTAGGATTTTGGCAATGCTCTTGAATTCATTTGCTTTGCTTTATCTTTGAAGATTATTCATCTGTGTTTTCTGGAATCCAGTGGAGAAGATTCTCTGCTCATTTAACTTGGCTGCACTGAAATGTTTTTGTGTTGCTACCTAGGGACACCCCAATGACTAAAGTCTAAAGTCATTTCTTAACAGATGGGACCACCAGCTTTGCCCAAACTCCTGCTGCTTGGTGGTCATAAAATTCAGTTCCCTATGGCAAAGATATGCCAGGTCAGCAAATAGCAACAGTCTCTGCCAGCTATATCCACCAAATAGCAGTTTGGAAGATGGTTTGCAACGTAGTTCCATGAACTTTGATGGAGCTACTGTGATGAGAAGAATAGTTGGCTTTCTAAACTGAGTTGGCTTTGGAAGAAAAAAATATGCATGCTTTTCAAGAAGAAGTCTTGCAAAGAGCTCAATTCTTTCCATTCTACAGCCCTGAGATATTATGGTCGTAATGTTCTAATTTTCTTTTATCATCCCATTTTCTGTTCTTTAGTCTTTTGGTTCTTTGATCTGTGCTCCTTCCTCTAACTTTCTACTCCATTGAATTATAAAGGATTTGTAGCTGTTTTAGGACCACTATGGACAGTGTGGCTTGATATGGTGAAGGCTGTGAAGGCTACTCTGGGTAGCTTCAAAAGACTTTTTGCCTCTTTAATTCATTCCTTTGTACTAAGGGACACAGGTGAGTTTCAGGATGATGATCAGGTTCTCATTGTAGGTCCTCCTCCGCTCTTGGGATCACTCCTTGCTTTATTTGGCCTAAGACAGGAGAAGAATCTCCCAAAGTTTTTAGCTATTGGGATATACTAGATGAACAATAAATGCCAATATTATTTTCATTGCATTCCACCTGAAACATTTCTCCAGTCTTCTGATTCTAAGAATTCTTAGAATTTAGACCTCATGTTTTTAGAGAAATACAGCCTCTTCTCCACACTCCTGAGCTATTTAATTCTTCAAAGAACTTCATCCCCTCTTGTCCTACTTCAAAGCTTCAAGTGCCTTTGTATGTCTTACTCTCCTACTCCCAATAGCCTTTCTGCTATAACACAAGATCCAGAGTTTGTCACCACAGGTCTCAGGTCACATGTAAGGCTTTTCTGAAGGGCCTAGTGCTCAGAATGTTGTTCACAATACTTGTTTCAAGTCAAACTTCCATGTACCTGAGTTTCTTTTTATCTCATCTAACCCTAGTCAGTTTGGGAAGCACTTGTTGTCATTATTTGCTTGCTATATCTCTGCTCTCCTGTCTCTTCCTTCAACTTTTCAGAGGCTTGGGATTTCATAAAATGATTCTAGACTTGTATCACTCTTAGTGCATGCTATTCTTTTATACCACAGCTTTCTACTCTTCCAATGAAGACTCCTTCCTTTGGATTAGTTTTCCAGCACTCTTGGTTTCTAAGCTGAAATTCCAAACATGCCATTCAAAGCCTTTCTATCTTAGTCTGATTCCTAACACGGGTGCTCACACCATTGCTAGCTTCTCCCTCCCTGTAACAAGCATTGCTGTGAAAACAAGTCTTCCCAGTCCCACATTAGGACCCACATACAGCTCGCTGGATATCATATCTCTGAGGGCATAAGACCAGGGATCTAGGAAGAGTGCTAAGTTTAAGTGGAGCCAATAACAGTTTTTTTTCTTCTTCCTGAAACAATAAAGCTGTAACAACATAAATGAATCAGAAGAAACATAGTCAAACCCCAAACTATTTGATTTTCAACTTGGAAGAAAAGCAACACATCTTGATTTAAATGTCAGACCCACTGCTGAGTGATGATTGGACAACTCTCATGAAAGACCCTGTCATAGCAAATTCAAGACTGGACTAGACAGAGTCACAGATAGGGTATTAGAAATGACACAAAAACAAACAAGCTTGTCTTAAGGTTCATCCAGTAACTTTGCATAAAGCTAATTTGCAGTTTGAATCTTTTTTCTCCCCCTGTGCTGCCACATAATCTTTCTCTTCAGACATCCATGAGTGAATGTACAGCAAACCTCTAGGTTTGATGTCAGTAACTGTGGTATTTTTGGATAGCACAAGTCCTTGAACCAGTCCAGATTGGTGAACTGGAGGTGGGCCATTCCATTCGCAGGCAAAATATCAGTAAGCCTGGCTATTTCTCAAGGGATTTCACACAGGACTCATCTTGTGCCCTGTCTTTTAGGCAGGTACTTAATTATTTTCTTCAGAGAATTTATACCCAGTGGAGTTGAAATATTTCTTTATAGTCTATAGTCTTTTCACTCCCAGGAAATCAGTGCTTCCTTCTCAAATACATTGTAAGATCACTCCTCAGCTTCCGTCATAGTTCCCAGCAAACCTGAAAGCATAAAGCTGACCAGTCTTCAGCCTTGAGCAGCCTCCTAGGCCAAGAGGGTATCTTGCATGACCATGCTTAACTGAAGATATGCCATTCAATCGGGCTAATCATTCAGTGGTCAACTTCATTTCCAAGAAAATCTACAGTGTAAATATCTGGTGTTTGCCTGAATGAGGTTTGCTCAATCTTGACAATATGAATATTTTTCAATAGACCATTCTTTGTTGTAGGGAATTTGCTGTGTACTACTGGGTGTGTATTCCTGTCCTTGTCCTTAAGGAAACACTTGGTCCTCATGACCTCTGCATATTAGCTCTACAGTCTGTGCCCTAACACAATGGGTCCTCAGTGGGAAGCAACACCTAGCCCATACTAGGGGAATTTGGTAATGTCTGGTGACATTATTTCTTTCTTCTCTCTCTCTCTCTCTCTCTCTCTCTCTCTCTCTCTCTCTCTCTCTCTCTCTCTCTCTCTCTCTCTCTCTCCCACACACACACACACACACACACACACACCAGCCACACTGAGAACTGAATCCAGGGCCTCTCACATGTTGGACAAATGCTTTAGCAGCACTGAGCTACATCCCTAGCCCATTTTGAAGAAGGAAAGGGATGTTGATGTGAACATCTGGCAGGTAGAAGCTGGGTCCTACAGTGCACAGAACACCCACTCATCCGCATATTCTCCACAGCAGGGACCTTTCTAGCTTGCAAGGTCAATGGTGCCAGGGTCGAGACATCTCTCTGGTCAAGTCATCTCTGGTCAGAAGCATTTCATTGTTTCCCACTGTTTGTGAAGAAGGTGACAGATTTATGCCCTCTCCTTATGTAGATTTGGCTAGTAATTTGCAACTATTGCTTCTTTTCTGAACCAACTGTGAATATGCTGTCTCTGAAACATTATGTATGCCTTCTTGCTCATGTAGTTTTGATCATGCTGAACACTCCATTTGCCTAGAATGACCACTTCCCATTACTAAAGCCAAAATGAAATGCTATCTTCTCTATAAGGCCTTAATTACACCTGAATATTCCAGCTACAAATAATTTATCTTTCTTGAATATGTCTATAGTATTTTACACATATGTCACTTAAAGTACTTATATACATAATATAATGGAAAACTTCAATTGGAGTGTTCTTTTAAAAATGTCTTTCCACTTAACCTTTCTTCCATTTAAATAAAAGGAAAATGAGGCCAAGTAAGGTGATAAGATTGGATGAAGGAGCCATACTTTCCCATAAAATTTAGACCACACTAATTTTTAATCCTTGGCTATGTTCTCCCAGCTTAATTGAAATGGTTTGCATTGAGCTTTGAGTTTTGAACTTTAAATTAGACCTGACCTTCAAGTCTTAACTCCGACACTTGACCAATTCATTTACCTTTCATTTACTTTATTTCTTTTTTTTTTAAACAAGTTATCACTATTTAGTTTAGCGTGCCCTTGAACTCATGACAATCCTCTGGCCTCTGCCTCCCATGTGCTGGGATTATAGGCATGAGCCACCACGCCTGGCCTCATTTATTCTTTATATTCTCCATATAGTTCTAATCTGTCATATGTAGAAACTCATTTTCCTCCAGTATAAATGAAAATAATTATGACATTTGTGAGAATCAAATGAGATTATGTATTCCAACATGTGGCATATGGTAAATAGTAAATATTTCTCAGATGAAAACAAGGATCAAAAGCAGTACTAGGAATAAGATTTGAAGGTTGTTAATGACCCATGAGACTTCACAAAAGATGAATAGAGGTGAAAAGTGGCAGCTTGTTGGTACCACTCCCTGTTTTTTCATCCTGCCATAAAAGGATTACTCTGTGGGCCTCCAGACAAGCATTGGAGCTTTTGTGGTATAACTGAGTAGTGCTGGTGGTTCTCAAAGTAGATCGTTCTCAAAGGTCTGCTGTTCTTTTCTCTCCCTTTTCATAACACTGATGATATAACTTCTCATTTTTGCCAAGCACATAGCAGGTAGGGCTATGACAGAGGGTGAATAAAAGGTATATTCCCTTTGTTTCTCTTTGGCTTCCCATATGGCAGCATGCTGAAGCTTAGATGTTATTCAGTGTCTGAAACAGGAAATTCACGATGCACTTGAGTTGATAGTGGGATCACTTTGGTGTTGGCTCCTAGCCCAGCGGTAACTGCTTTTGAGTTCAGTAAGGTTTACTGAGGTCTCTTTTAGTTCTTCACTATGAAGCTGCCTACCCCGTGAGCTTTCTTCCCACCTAGGGCTTTGAGGGTCATGGCATGCAATGCAATTATTCTTTTCATTTGGAGAAACAAGTCTTTCTCTTGTATGAGGTTGGATGTACCTAATAGAAATATGCCTGCTACTGTAATGAAAGGATGACTTGATAGGCCACTGAAGAAACAGAATAACAGTTCTGATGCCTTGTCTAGACTAGATTATGGTTGCGCTGAGGAGCAGACATTGACTTGATAGTGGGCTTACCTGAGAGTCGGCTTCCGCGTTCTCTGCAATTTGAGTACACATTTGGTTGAGGGGCTAGAGAAGCTTAGCTGAGTCTATGACAAACTGATTTAGGAGCTTCCATGAGAAAGTTTATGAGTCAGGAGTAGTTGTAGAAGAAACAATGTTTCAGGAGGATATGAGAAAACCAGTGGGATTCAGAACACTATTGGAAGTAAAGAGACTTGGATTGACTCGGTGTGGTGGTGTACACCTGTAATCCTAGCACTAGGAAGGCTGAGGAAGGAGGATCATTAAGAGGTCCAGGCCATCCTGGGATATATAGTGACTCCAAAACCAGCTTGAACCACATAGCAAGACTCTGTCTCACATTCCCCTGAAAGAAAGAGATGGTCTGCATTTTTGCCTTGATCTGTCTGCTTCTGAGAGAATTCATAGAACTATCCTGAGCCTCACATCCCACTTTGTAAATTTAGTGCAATAAAATCTGCAACTTTCCTTTTAAGGGAGATAGGAGGTGAAAGTTTGCCAGTCTTCAGAGTTCTTGCTCTGTGCATTTGCAATGTACTGTATGAAACTTCCTATTTTTAATGTGTAAGTGATGTGTGTATGGTATGTGTGTGTCCATGTGTATATAGGGGGTAAGTATGAAAAGACAGACACAGGTGGCACACACCTATAATGCTAACACCCTAGGAGATTGAGAGAGGAGAATTAGAAGTTCAAACTCATCCTGGGTTACTGAGACTGTCTCCATATAAGAAGTAAAAAGGGAAGGAAGGAAAGGAGAGAAGGAGGGAGGGAGGGAAGGTGGGAGGAAGTGCTAGAGATGTAGCTCAGTGTCATGGTTCTAAGTTTAATCCTCAGTACAGAAAAAAAGAATAAGTTAGAGATGTATTGGCTGATCATGTGAATTTGGTATTCTTCTGAATGAATGTATTTCCCAGAACCCACCAGTGTTTTTCATTTCAGGGCCACTTTAGAGATAATTGGATTTCTTTCTCTAAAGAGGCTTCTCTTTTAAATAGATTCCCCCCTTTAAATTATCCTTCTAACAGTTGTAGTCTGGCTTTCCCTGTACTTTTGGATGAAGCAACAGATGCTTAGGTGCATCATATGACTTCCCAGGTCATTTGGTAAAGTGCTGTCTCCTCACATGGACTAACACTTAACACTTGATAGGGGAGAGATGGAAGCTCACCCATTCAAATATAGAAGTCAGGATACAGGGTGCTGTAAAGACATGTGGTACTAGTGAGGAAACCTGCTTAAGAAGATCAAGGAAGGTTTCATAGGGGAATTAATGATTAAACTTAGCTCAGAGAATCACTGAACTTTGGCTAAACAAAGAGAGTAAAGGGAAGTGTATTTAAATGTATGCATATGCCATGAGCATTTCAGGTAGAGGGAAGGGAATATGAATAGGGCTTATGGTGAGAAGGGCCAAAGTACATTCTAGAAACAAACAATACTACTTTTAACTAGTTCTACATATTTTTCTAAAGTTTTATTTTTATTATTTATTTATTAACATTTATTTGCGGTACTGTGGATTGAACTCTGGACCTTGTGCATGGGAGGTCCCTGGCTCCTGTTTTACATATTTAATTCAAAATTTAAACTGAATTTTAACTGGATTTAAACTGGATTCCTACTTAGGTGCTTGTTGAGGTGACCTAAACCCACTGGAGAGTAACAGGGAAAATTTCTAACAAATATCAAGAACTAAATTCTGTGGGAGACATGAAATGCTGAATATAAGAGAAGGGGTTCTAGCCAGAAAGATAGTATGAGTGATGTCTTGGTAGTAAAAATATTGTCTACTGAAGGAAATTTAGGATGAATTAGGCATAACTATGAAAGCCAGGCAGTCCAATTTGGGACCATTTTAGACTCTCTATGACCCATTAAAGAGTCAATTAAATGTGGAAAATGGGTTCCATGTAAACAGAAATAATTGGCTATCTTACTGATTTTAGCCTTTAAGTAACAAGCTATCATAAACATCAGCACTGATATCTTCAGCTGAGTGTATTATAGACTAGTCTTCTGAAAAGCTGTGAGCAAGCTGAAGGTTGCTGCCTAGTCTAAGGATTTTGCTGCAGTTTTGAGTAACTGGCATCTACCACAACTTTAGGAGTCCTACTTGATTCGATAGGTTATTTTAACTATTTGTTTATTTACTTATTTAGTGGTACTGGCAATCAAACTTGGGCCCTTGTGCGTCCAAGGTTGGCATGGTACCACTTGAGCTAAATCCCCAGCAACAGTTATTTATTTTGATATTTCATAAAACAGCAGCTCTTCTTTTCTAGGCATTAACTTTAAAAAAAAAACAATACTTAAAAAAATCACAAATCTTCCAAACAAAGGCACTTGCTTTTGGTAAAATAGCAGGTAATGGGATGGATGTGTTTGAGCAGGTGACATTTCCCATCACACTTGAAACTAAAACTTTTCCTTCTAGCTTGGGTTTTGTTCTAATTTGTGCTTCCTGAGTGTTGAATGGTTAAATTGGGACAGATGCACGTATTAATAGGGAGTGAGTTTGATTTTGCCTGTCTGTTCACCCAGTGATGCAGGATATGGCCTATTGAAATCAGTAAATGTTGAATAGTATACCACTGTTATATGCTCAAAGCCTCATGTATTCCTAGGTGGGGCTTATCGGAGCTTTTTGGATCTAGGGTCTATGTCACTGGGATTAGGGGCATGTGGTGCTAATTAGGACACTGATTAGAATTAGCATAGTTCTAACTGTGACTGGATTCACTGAAGACAAAAGCCCCACTCTGCGTATGGGTGGCACTACCCAAAAGTCTTGTTGCCTGGATGGGATAAAGGGTAAATCAGGGTTGCTGCTTGCTGCTGCCACTTTCTGCCTGCTCTATGAACTGTTTTTCCCCTGTGTATTTGTTTTCCACACCATCCTGCTTTGGAGTCAGCTGACAATGGACTGAAACTTCTACAAACTGTGAACTGAAACCTTCCCTACATCAATTTGTGACTGTTTTGGTTATCGGTATTGGCTATTTTGTGTCAGCAATGAGCAAAAGTACGTAAGACAACCAATTTGGTTAAAAGTGTGGCACTGTGGGGGTCATCAATCGCCAAGGTTTGTATCCAAGCTCTATTTTCTTGCTGCAGGATGCTTCACAATTAACCTCTGCCTCAGTTGCCTCATTTTTTGTAAAACAAGGATAACAAAAAAAATATCTCTCATGTTACTGTAATCATCAGTCTATAAAGTACTCAGCATAATGTTTGACATTTAGTCAAGTTGTTCTTGTCATCATTGTCCTTAGTACGGCCACACTATCACCACCCACATCACCCCCACCTTCTCCTTTAACTATAAAATAAAATCTTATAATCTTTCACTAAAACAGAGATCAGCAATACCAAAGAAGAAAATGGAAAACAAGTTGTATTCACTACCTCTTGTTTTGTCCCAAACTAATATCTCAAAGAGAAAGCGTAAGACTACACTTTCAGAGATAATTTCTACAGCTTGCTATGAAAGAGAATATATGAGGCTCCAACCCCCACGTCTGTGTCCCTGTTTCCACAGGTACCTGTCGGCTTGGCTGGGCCTATTACTGTGCTGGAGGTGGAGCAGCTGCAGCTATGCTGATCTGTACTTGGCTCTCTTGCTTTGCTGGAAGAAATCCCAAGCCTGTCATGTTGGTGGAGAACATCATGAAGAACACTAATTCTTATGCCATGGAGCTCGACCACTGCCTGAAACCTTGAGCCTTGAAAGATGGTTGGGGATGGTGGGAAAGAGGAGGAAAAGGAAATTGGAAGAGGTACTAAGATAAGAGTAGGTCAGCATTGCAGTCCAGGATCTGCATGCTTTTAGCCCAGCTGCCATTTATTTTCACTTCCCTGTAAACTAACGGGCACTGTACAAAATTCTCCTAGAACAATGATCCTCTCAAACGTTTAACCAATCAGTGAGTATCCAAGAATGACGAAGTCCAAATGTGTTCCTTTATGCAAAATAAGAAGAAGACCCTCATTTGGAAGGTAACTGCATAACTAAGCAGCTCTTTGGAGTTCCACAGCTCTTCTCTTCCAGTTGTCTTAAGGATTAAAGGACAAATCAGAACAGTTGTACAGGGAGGGGCCATGAGATGGACAAAACTGGTTCCTACCACTCCCTTTAGTATTTATCAGCACCCCTAAACATCTCTGGAGGTGCTCACTCAAATATTTGTGGCATTCGTAGGAGTATACCTTCTCCTAGTTTTCTTCCTTTGCACTTGTGGGGAAGCTTGGCAGGATGATGATTTCTACAAGGGAAAATATTAATCATGTTTGCATATAATATGAGGCCCCATCTGCATTATGATTTAGAATATTTGTAGGAATTATTTTCTTGTTTTGATTGGGTGACTAGCATCAAAATATAATAGCAAGTATTTCCTAATCCCTTTTAGATATGGGAATCGTGTTTATCAAATATTCTGAGAAAAGACTAACATTTGTTGAGTACTCAGTAAATATGAATCCACAGTAATGACTACAAAGATATTTCTACTGGATCCTTATTGACATTTTTATCAGGGATCGTTACAGTCGACTAGGAATTCTGCAGTGGCATGTTGACCCTGTACTCACCTCTGATGTTGATAAAAACTTCTCTGCCTGTTTCAATGACTTCTCATCAGATGATCTGTCCTCCATCCAGGTTAAGTGAATCATGAAAGAGCACAGCTCTGATGTCTTCTAAGGCTGATATATTTTTAGGCCTGGTCACTACCCATCTGTGTTCAAGGCTGATAGATGGTGTAGAACTTGGTGACTCCTTGGGGCAAAATTATTCTTACTCCTATCTCCAGTTAATTCATTCTAGATCTACTGATCCCTAAGTACAATTTTGGGACTTTGGAAGGTCTCTGACTCAAAAGGCCAACTTGTGTGCTATTCTTAATCTTTCCTGCATGATTTGGGTACTGTCACACCTATAGGGGAGAAAAGGAAGAAAAAACTCACTTCATGAATGATACACCATCCTTCGAAGGGTCTGATTCCTACATTGACCTTAGGTTAGGGTACACAAATGAAATCAAGCATATATTGTAGTGCATTTGTAGCTCACTCGTTTAGTCACTGATTCAGTAACTCCTTCTTGTGTTAAGTACTATGGCTAAAGGATGAGACTTTCCACCTTAAAAGGGATAGAAATAAGGTATTGATAGATAAATAATTGCCAGTATGGTTTAAGTGATAGCAAAATAAAGAAGAGGACCTAAAGGATCATAGAAAAGCCGTGTAAACAACTAGGGGTGATGGACTTCGTAGGAAAGTTTTCCAGAAAAGATTTTACCTAGAATGAGTCTGAGAGATGAACAAGGGGTATAAGTCAGCAAGGGTAAAGAGTGTACTAGGCAAGGAACAGTGTAAGCAGAGGCATAGGGACAGAACGAAGTTGGCAAAGAAGTATAAAAAAAATGAAGTAAACTAAGCTGAAGATAAAACTGGAAGCAACAACCATCCTAGTCCAAGGAAAGATTTTGAATGTTACCCTAAAGAAAGGGAATCACAAAGGAAAGGATATGAACATATCTCTGTGTTTCCAAAGGTCAGTTTGGCTATAGAAACATAAATGAGAGGGAACAGAGACCAGAGATATTTTCATAATTTAGGTGTAAAAGATCAAGTCCTGAACTAAGGCAATGACTGTGGTACTAGAAGAGATAGATGGATTTGAAAGAAGACACAGCTTGAGCACACCTAAACTGAAAGTCTGAAAGCTTAAATACTCCAAAATCTAAAGCTATTCAAGTGTCATGTTGGTGCTCAAAAAGTTTCAGAGCATTTTCGATTTTGTGGTTTTGGATTTGGAATGCTCAATTTGTCAAGTGTATACAGATATACACCTCCCCCCAAAAAACCATAAAATCAGAAACATTTCCAATCCCAACCATTTTTTATCAAACTACATTTAGAAAGTGAGTTATGTAGGATTTAATATCTAATGGCCACGTGTAGGTAAGGGAAAGTGAAAATCTTAGGACAACCATTCTGATATGTGGGCTGTTCCTATCAGCAAAGGGAGGAATACAAGAAGACTAACAGGAAAAAAAAAACTGGTGATTGAATTCTTCTCAAATGTTATATCCGTCAAGGAAATGGATTAAGTTTTTAAGGTAAAGTAAATTGACTATACCTCAATGGGAAGGAAAGAATGTAACTAGGATTATAGTATTCCCTTTCTCTAAAATGATGAATAAGAACAACGAAAATAAAAATCAAACTGGCTCAGACCAAATTTTTATTGCATAGCCTTAGGAATGTAAACTTAATTTAGAAAAACAGCATGTGGAGAATATGTAACATGTTTAAGAAAAGGCAGATCATTTTGTTTAGGATAATAAATTAGATCATGTGATCTTTTTCTTTCTCCTGAGGGTAGGTAACTCTGGAATTCTGCAGATTAGAATTTGTGGAAATAAATGTGTACATCAAAGTCCTGATAAGAAACAGATGCAATATACAAGGAGTTCAGTTGACAGGAACTTAATGAAAGAACTCTTTTGTGGATATGTCTAAGGCCGAGGGAACCTAAAAGTGAAGGTAAGCAGGGCACTCCTCTGAGTAGTGGGGAGCCATCATCACCCCGAGACAGAAGGAGTGAAAAGATACAGTGTTATTGGAGCCCAGCAAGAGCTATAGTATGTGGGAAGAACTGTTTTGTAAGACTTGTGGCTTTAGTCAGTACAATGCAAACTAAATGCAGTAGAGGAGGAGACAAGAGAATAAAATCTACATCTCACTTAGTTCCTGCTCTCTGAGCCTTTCACAGTGCCCAAATCAATCCATCCAGACACCAGCTGGGACAGAAGCCTTTCACTACAGTCTATTGATGTCAGGCTGTGGCAGCGAGGGCAGAGAATAAAGCTCGGGGGTTTAGGGGGTAAATGGAAGATAACAAATGGTTGTGTCCTTAGCCCCCAAACTGCCATTGTCATGTGCTTCTTAAAGCAATATATGTTTTGCTGCCCTGCCTCCCACAAATGCCTAAACTAGACTCCAGCTATTTACTTTCAGAAGGATGGGATTAATTTGAAAGAAAGATTTAAAATAACTGTATTCTTGTAGGAGCTAGTTTTTGATAGAAGTCAGTTGGAATGTTTCTTCTTTTCTAGAGAAAAGATAAGATGTGGAAGGTATTCTTTTTCAGTGAAGAAATAAGGGTTGCAGGGGCTTATATTCAAAGAGGCACTGAGCCTTATGTTCAATTTGAATTTAAATTTCTCCCTGCAAGTGTCTGGTTTCTTTTCTACTAAGTCTTGTTTTGCCATAAATATCTGAAGAGTCCAGACTTTTTCCCTTGAAGCCCAGAGCAGATTTTTGGAAGCTACGGTTGTCTCTTCTGTGTGCTGTTGTGCAGAGAGGTAGGAGAGCCGGTGGCTCAGGTGGAGGACCCACGAGCGAACTGAGCACCTCAGAGGTTCTTGTTTTCCCCGTGGCTGGCTTGCTGCCATGCTTCTCCCACATGTGTGCAGACTGAGTGCCTATTATACCTCGGTGGCAAGTTTTAAGTCAGTGGTGTCTGTCTGGAGCATAGCATCTCTCTAATGTCACTTCTTAACCTTTGATGCCCGAGGAGCTGCTGCTGACTTCCAGGCAATGAGATCTTTCAACTCAATGAAGATGTGCTCCAAACCAAAATGGAACACCTTCAGGAAAGGTAGCTCTGGCTTTTGAAAAAGTAGGTGGCAATATGAGTTTTTTTCCCTCTCATCTCAGCTTTATTTCTTTGTTAGGGTTTGACATGAGCAACCCTATTTTGGTACCTTACATAGACACATCACAATTACACTCCACAATGAGATTGTGTACCAGTATATGACATAACTTAATTCTCGTTTTTCCCCTTCCCCTACCTACCCTACCACCCCCTTCCCCTATATACACAAGTTTTGTTTGCTCTTTTTTGCCATCAATTTTTCTCTTTCCCCTCATTATTTACTCCTGAACCCCTTTTCCCTTGAATATTTACTATTTCACAATATTGATCATGCATTCTAGAACACATTTACAAATCCAGTTTCTCATACCAGAGAAAAGATATAATATTTACACATCTATGACCTATTTATTTCACTTATGAGTATGTCCTGAAGGTACATCCATTTGAGATAAATGACTCAATCTCATCCTTCTTTATGACAGAGTAATACTCCATTTTATTTAAAAAAAAACGCACACCTTCATTATCTAGTCTAGAGTTGATGGGCATTTGGGTTGTTTTCAAGATTTAGCTATCACAAACTGAGCTGTTATAAACATGGGTGCACATATGTTGCTGTCATATGAATCTTGTAATTCTTTTGTATATATCCCCAGCAGGGGAATAGCAGGAACAAGGCAAGGATGTCCACTTTCACTGCCCCTATTCAATATAGTGCTAGAAATATTAGCCACAGCAATTAAACAAGGGAAATAAATAAAAGGAATAAAGATAGGAAAAGGATAAGTTAAACTGTCATTATTTGCTGATGACATGATATTCTATCTAGAAGATCCTAAAAATTCCACCAAACAACTGTTAGACTTAATCACCAAATTGAGTAGCATAGCTGGATATAAGGTCAATGCTCAAAAATCAATCACACTTTTATACACAAGTAGCAGATTGATAGAGAAAGAAATTGGGGACTCAGTTCTTTTTACAATAGCACCCAGAAAAATGAAATATCTAGAAGTCAATCTAACAGAGAGGTAAAGGACCTCTACTCTGAAAACTATAATAATCTGAAAATAGAGATTGAAGAGGATATCAGAAAATGGGATGACATCACTTGTTCCTGGATAGGAAGAACCAACATCATCAAAATGGCTTTACTCTCACAACTACTATATAGGTTCAGTGCAATCGCAATTGAAATCCCAACAGCATATTTCATAATTCTAGAGAAAATCATTCAAAATTAATCTGGAACCACAAGAGACCTAGAATAGCAAAAGCAATGCTAGGATACAAGGCTATGCCTGGGAGTATCACTATCCCCAACTTGAAACTTTACTACAAAACAATACGAGGTTTTAGCTAGATGAGAGAAAACCCTGGTAGTATGAGGCAACAGGGAAGGTTCTGAGAGGCAGAGGCTTTGTACATTGTAAAATAAGCTGCAGTAAGAGAGAGAGTTCAGCCCTTTCAGAATGACATAAGAATACCAGTCTGCTTTCTGACTCTATAATGAAATGTTTGAGGCAGGCTACTTGTGAACAAAAAAATGATCATTTAGTTCACAGTTCTGGAGGTTCAAAGATATGTTGTCTATGCCAGCTCAACTCTGGTGAGGTCCCTCTTAGCTGTACATGGTGGATGGCAGTGGTAACACAGTATACTAGCAGAGGAAGGCAGAAAGAGACTCAGGTGTCAGGCTCTGGCTTTTATAGCAACTTCTTCTCAAGAGGAGTATAAAGAGGTTGCAGGAGAAGTGCTTCAGTCTTTTCTAAGGACAGACAAAACAGTGATTCAAGGTCTTATACTAAGTTCTACCTCTTCAGGTTTCCATGTCTCAAAATTAACACACTGCCTATCATATGGACCCTTGTATTTCCCTTGGGCAAAGGGGGACCCACATCACAACATAACAGACCCTTTCTTTGGAGTTTAGTATTTAGTCTCTATAGAAATACTAATGCACAGACGTTTTAGAATTGCTTTTGGTCCTAAAGCAGCCTTGTGTTGGGGGAAAAATGGAAGTAAAAAAAAAAAAAGAATAATGGTGAACACATTTTTTTTTTAAATGGAATGTATCCTACTTGGTGGCTTGAGGGGAAAGATGTGCTATTTTTAGACGTCACAATCAATCACCAGCTGTGCCCAGTAAAACTTTCATACTCAATGAGAGGAAGGACCCTTCCAAGGAATCCTCTCTCCCTTGTGTCCTTGGTTCTGAACTGGAGTGTGGCTGGAGTTGAAGCATGCTTATTACTGGCGTCTTTCTCAGATGTAGAGAAATGTGCTTTCAGCTCCAATTTTCTTTTAGTCTGCTTAGGAGATTAGGCTCTCTCAGGGTTGATCTGTTTTCTAAATGCATCAGACCCCCATGGAGTCCTGCAAACTTACAGCAAGTAAACAGTTGCTATGTGTGCACACAAATGATTTTGGTTTTCATTATAGGAGCTACTTACGTTAAAGGGCAGAAGAAGAAGACAAAAAGCTTGCATTGTACTGCAACATTATATCCCACTCCCTCCTCTCCAGAAAGAAGCCCTTGGACAATAGTACTTGGGAGAAGCAGACACTGAGGCCTACAGACCCTATGCGTGCACCACTCTGTACTGGCTCTCTTTTGTGCAGTGTTTTCTGAAGAGGTGGTGGTAACTACAGAAGGGTGGGGGCAGTTCAAGAGAAACAAATTCAAAAGGGTAAATATAGAGGTAAATATCAGAATCACTTCAGAAAAACAGGTTTCCTGACCCTATGACCTATAAGAAGTGTATTTGGGGCTTTCTTAAAGTATTTCTTTGTATCTTTGTATACTGAAATACTGTCCTCCTATGCAGCATGGCAAAATGAAGACAGACCCACCAGTGGAGTCATATTAAGGTTTGAATTCCAGCTCAAATATTTTTCTGTTATGTGTCCTTGGGCAAGTTATTTAATTTCTCTGGGTTTACTGTACTTTCTACAACATCTCCTGCCTGATGTTGGCTGTCATGACCTCCCATAGCTATAGAAAAACATTAGCTTTCTAGAAGTCACATTCCTCCTAATTTTCATGGTGTAATAGCCTTACTCTAACATAGACATTTCTAACTCTGTGTATTAGTTACTTTTCTCTTGATACTTACACAAAATACCTGACACCCAAACTAAGGGAGGAAAGATTTATTTAGCTCAGAGTTTGTAGAAGTTTCAGTCCAAAATCATCTGGCTTCAAGTCAAGGTGTCATTGCAGAGGAGAAACAGTTTATGGTGAGAAAAAGATAGCAAATCAACAAAGGGATGAATACAGCTCTTTCTATACCTTGTATTTTATCCAGGCGACTTAAGTAAGGTAGCACTCACACCCTTAATCCGAGTATCCATGATCCTAGCATTCTGCCATGAATCAATGCCAATATCCCACACTCTAGATCCAAGCACTTCTGAAAAACCCCACTTATAACCACATAAGAATTTGGGGGAACATCGAAACACAAGTCTTAACACATCTGGTTTGCATTAAATCTGGAAAACTTTTAAACATTTTTGTCCAATAGAATTAGAAGCTCTAAGAACCACTAGATCATAACACTCCTACCTTTAGTGCTACTATGTTTTGGTGGTCTTCTAGTAATCTCTAATTCACTGAGACTTTTAGCAACTGGATCACTGTCTTCTCCTTCATTCACATCTCCATCATCCTTTTGGAAACTTTAACATCAATGTGAGTCATTTTTACACTTCTTGGTTTCTAAGTTCTTTGGTTCTCTTATTGTATATGATTTCTTCTGCTTTGTTTACTGTTGAGATTTCAAGCCAGCACACCATCATGAAAATCTTGGTCTCAAATGTTCCATTCCTTTCCAATTCGTCCTGTCCTTCCATTTTTTGTTTTTCTTTATTAAATAATTTTATTTTTACATTGTATATATACGTCATAGTCATAGTCGACATCAAAAATTTGTCTCAGTACATGACATGACTTAATTCTCATTTTTCCCATTCCCCTGCCCACCCCACAATCCTACCCCTATATATAAATATATAAGCTGTTTCCCACATAATTTACCATATGAATAATGTTTCACATTATCTATTATACATTGTAGAACTCATTTAATCTCAGTTTCTTATATTGGAGAAAAGATACGGTATCTACACATCTGTGACCTATTTATTTCACTTATGAGTATGTCCTCAAGGTACATCTATTTGAATATAAATGATTCAATCTCGCCATTCTTTATGGTATAGTAATACTCCATTTTGTAAAAGAACCACATCTTTATCCAGTCTAGAGTTGATAGGCATTTTTGTTGTTTCCAAGATTTAGGTATTACAAACTGAGCTGCTATGAACATGGGTGCACAAATGTCGCTGTGATATGAATCATTTAATTTTTTTCATGTATATACCTAGCAAGGGAATAGCAGGGTCAAATGGGACCTCTAATCCAAGTTTTTTGAGGAATCTTCACACTGGTCTCCATAGTGGTTGCACTAATATATTTTCCTACCAACAGTAGAGAATGGTTCATTTCTCCCTCAAGCCTCACCAGCATTTATTTCTGGTTAATTTTGAGATAGCAGCTATTCTTTGAGGAGTGAAATGGAACCTCAGTGGTGTTTTCATCTGCATTTCTCAAATGACCAGCAATGTGGAGCATTTCCTCATGTGCTTCTTGACTGCTTTTACTTCTCCCTCTGAGAAGTGTCTGTTCCTTTAAGATGGCCAGTTTTGAACTGGGTCTTTCAATGTGAAGGGCTGATTTTTTAAAAGCTCTTTGTATATTCTACCTAATAGCCCTTTATCTAAGAAACTGCTGATAATTTTTTTTCCCAAATTGTTGGTTATCTTTTCACTCTGC
Source organism: Thryonomys swinderianus (assembly GCA_004025085.1). Lineage (NCBI taxonomy): Eukaryota > Metazoa > Chordata > Mammalia > Rodentia > Thryonomyidae > Thryonomys > Thryonomys swinderianus. The sequence goes on from PVIC010013044.1 coordinate 18,672, forward strand.
CAGTGGTTTCTTTTGCTGTGCAGAAGTTTTTAATAGGATGAGATCCCATTTGTTGATTCCTTCTGCTAGTTCTTGTGCTATAGAGGTTTTGTTCATAAAGTCTTTCCCTAAGTCAGTGTCTCCAAGACTTCTACCTGACCTGTTTGTTTTGATTAGTTTTGTACTTTTGATTTCCGGGATCAGACTTGTGACTTTGTGCTTGCGAGGCAGGTGCCAGAACCGCTGAGCTAAATCCCTGGCCCTCAGTGTTCTTTAAAATTCATATTCTACCAGCTCTTTGATCCCAACCTACTTGCCCGATCTATAGTCCATATCTTATGTTGTAATCACTTGTTTATAAATATTCTACATTTTGCCTCTCACTCACCCTGCCATGTATTTGTCCAGCAAATTTTTAATCCTGGTTAAATTGAATAATTTGCTTCTTCTGTGCCTGCCCCAATTTCCCAGCCATTGTTGAAGAAAATAATTTTCTACTCTTGCATTTTTTGCCTCTTAAGGAATTCATCTGATATCATGGCTTTAACTGTTATATACACCATTACAACTAACTCAAAGAGTGGGCTATGATGCCAAATAACTTCACAAGGGAATATCTCAGGAATTTAGAATTTTGGAGCCTGCCATTGTGGTGCAAGCCTGCAATCTTATCACAATGGAGGCTGAGGCAAGAGTATAGCTATGAGTCAAGACCACTGGGGGAGGGCCTATAACGTTCAGTTCTATTCTAGGGATACCGAATAAGAATCCGCATTTAATGGGCCCCCAATTAATTGCATTAAAGTTTGGGAAACACTAATCTATACTACCAAATAGATTAACCAAATAGAGAAACACTATTAATACCAAATAGAGAAACACTAATCTATACCATAGTAAGTTACTATATTTTCTATCAAATTTATTTGCTTATTCACTCATTCATTTAAAGATGGAATTTTAAGATAGCTGCCCTTTTCAAGGAACGTATGTTTGTAACACATAGTACTACATTCATCTTAGGGATTTGGTACAAATATATATTACACCTTAATCATTTTTGCTTCCCCTTTTCCTCCCTGCCCTCCCATCACCCTTCATCTCCAGATTGGCCTTGTACTTCTAGTTTCAGGCCATCACCCTCCCAGACTTCTGAGGTGTTGGGACTACAGGTACATAGCACCACATCTAGCACAGTGTAATTCACTGTACAACCACAATCAAGAAGCAGAAAATAAATACTGATAACTCTCAATATCTCCAGAGCAAATTGCTTTGAATTCCAGATTCATGTCCACCTACCTACTCTGTATCACTACTTGAATATCTCGTAGGGTTGACAAATTATATATGTTCAAAACCAAGATGCCAAACTTCCTTCCAAAATTTACTCCTTATAATTTTTCTCATCATAGTCAACAACACGTCACCATATGTGCCTGGTTTTCTGTCTCACATCCATGAATAGTCTTTTTCTGGCTCCTCTGCCCTCCCTACTATTGGGAACGGTGGTGTTGGGGATCCAACACAGGGCACTCTGTCACTGAGCTACACTCCCAGGTCTCTTCAGTCTCTTAATGTTGAAACTTTCCAGGGCACATTGCTCCTCTGTACTCTGGTTGTACAGAATCTCCCATGAGAAATCTCATCTGCATGCTGATGAGGCTTTGATTTAAACACAGTCATATTGCTCAAATTTAACCTGTGGCAAAGGAAGTTATTACTTTTCTCCCTCCCTCCTTCAACTAGGTACTTCTGCCAAAAGGTTGGAAGCAATTTCTCATTCCTTTCATGCCTTGTCTCCTACCTCCAATCCTTGTGCGTCTTATCAGTTCTGCTTTCAAAGTATATTTTTTAGACCATTCTCTTATCTCTACTGCTGCCACCCAAATATATTAATGATTTAAAAATTCTTAGCAAAGTGGAGCTTTAAAAAGAGCATTTTAAAACTCTTATAAAGAGTACCTGTCAAGCCTTCAGCAACTATCATACCAAATAATACAATTTTAGAAACCATTTAATTTAAACCTGAAGAAAAAGCAAGGAAATTTTTTTTTTAGTGAAGTGGCAATGAAAAACATAAGGTTCCTGAAACCAAATCCTACTAAAGATGCAGAGAATGTTATAAAGAGCTATTGAGGACACAGGAAAAGGCAAAAAGAGAGATATCTGTTTCTAAGGTGACATGAGTGGAAAGACTTGGTACCTCAAAGCTTATTAGTTCTCTCCAAATAAATTTCCAAATAGATTCAAAAATTCAACACAGTTTCAATAAATAAGCTCTGTTTTCAGGGTAGTTTTACCTGCTAATCTTCACATTGGTATTCAGAAGTCAAGACAATGTAAAGCTAGAATGACAGATAAATATGATACAATCACATAGATAAACAAGTAGAGGAATGGAACAGAATAGAGGACCAATAATCAGATACATGACTACTAAGAAAGGAGATGTATATCACTGGCACTGGAATTAAACAAAACATACAGAAAATAAAATAAAATTGCTTCCTTTATATACCCCATGCATACAAATCTCAATTAATGACCAAAATGTGAAAAATTCAAACTTTGAAAAGATGATAGAACAAAGTATATTTATAGCTTTAGGGTAATATACAAACTATATTTATAGCCTTGTGTCTGGAAAGGACACTGAAGGTACAGACTATAAGTCAAAAGAATGTTATGGCTTACTGTCTTAAAGTTTTAATCATTCTGTTCAATGAAAATATCTGATTGATTTCTCTGGCTCCTTTGTGTATGGAGGCATATTGTGAGTAGTTATGGCCAATAGATTGTAAGTAGCAGTATATATGTCACTTCCAAGCTGGAGTGTTACTGTTTGCCATTATATGCCCTTCAAAAGCTTGTTTTCTGCCCACTTTATTGATAGGCAATATTCTAGTTGAAGGAAGCCTGGATCCTGGAGTGAGGCTGGACAGAGCAGTGCTGTCAACCAACTAGTGATGCACATTTTCCACTTTTAAAAACAACCATCTGGGGTATGATGGAATCTGTGTTGTTTTAATTTGCAGTTTTCTAATGGGGAGAGATGTTGAGAAATCAAATAAAAAATACTGGCAAAGCTATGGGAATGTATACTAGTACAATTTAAATATGAGGATTCCTCAAAAAACTAAAAGTAGAAATTTCACTGAAACCAGCTAGTCCCTTTCTAGGTATCTTTTCCAAAGGGTTAAAAACATATCACACTGATGTGTGCATACTCATGTTTATAGCAACACAACTCATGATAATTGAAACTTGGAAGCAGCCCACATGTCCATCAATGGGTGAATAGATAAAGAAATGTAGGATTTATACACAGTGGAGTAGTACTCTACCATACAGAAAGATAAACTGAGTCATTTGTAGGAAAATGGATGGATTTTTAGAATACAGTGTTAAGTGAAATAAACCAGACACACAATCTTTTTTTGGGGGGGGATATTTATTGGTACATTATATATACACATCATGATCACACTCAATATTGGGAATTTGTTCCAGTACATTACATGATTTAAGTCTCATTTTTCCCATTTGCCTACTCACCCCACAACCGCCAACCCCCTAAATACATAAGCTTTGTTTCCATGTTTTATTACCATCACATTTTTTCTTAATCCTATTTACTCACTGCTCCACCCCATTTCCCTTTGAATATTTTCTATTTCATAATATTCATAATACATTCTAGAAGTCATTTACATCTTCAGTTTCTCATAGCAGAGAAAATATACATTTATGCATCTGTGACCTATTTATATCACATATGAGTATGTCCTGAAGGTACGCTTATTTGAGTACAAATGACTCAAACATCATTCTTTAAGTAATACTCCAATTTATAGAAAAAACACATCTTCTTTATCCAGCCTCCAAACATATAATCTTAAATATCATGTTTTTTCTTAAATGAAAAATGCAAAATATAAAGAGCAAAATAAAAGGAGTTAAGTCTTTTGCAGAAGGGAAGAAGAGGAAGAGATAGAGGGAGGCTTAATAGAAAGGAGGGGAAGGATGCAAAAAGAATTAATATGTGTTATGTACATCCACCAACTGCTCCACGAGGAATGTAATCATTATGCACTGCAAGCATGTACTAAGAAAAGATAGAAATTTAAAAAGTCATCAATAAACACTGTCATAAACTTAAAGGGCAGGCTTCAGATTGGGAATATTTACAATATTTATAAGGAAGATATTTGTAACAAATGATTAATATCTAGAATATTCAAAGAACTACATATCAATCCAGAAAATATTAACAATTTAATTGTAAGACAAAGGCAAAGGGTATGATTGAGAAATTTATTGAAGAGAAAATCTGATATTTTGCTTGAATACTTGGAACTCAGAAAAGTGCAAATTAAATCAACATTAATTAAATAAAAATACAATTTTACATGTCTCAATTTGGTAAAAATGTAAAAGCGAGCTGGGTATAGAAGTTCATGGCTATATAATGCCAGCTACCTGGAAGCTGAGGTAGGATTATGGTTTGAATTCCAGTTTGGGCAAAATAGCAAGACTTTTCCAAATAAGTAAATAAGTATGTAAGTAAGTTAAGTAAGTAAGTAAGTAAATAGGAAAACTGTGGATGTAGCTAAGTAATAGAGTGCTTGGCTAGCAGACAAGAGGTTCAAACCCCATCACTGAAAAAAAAGTGCAATTACAAGTGTTGATAAGAAAGGAAGTTTTATCACTCTTGGAATATAAGTTGGTATAATCCCTTGCAGCATGTGTCAGCATCTAGTAAAGCTGAAGATGTGGGTATAAACCTACAAATGGTCTTTTAACCTCCATGAGTATGCTGCAGAGAAACTCCACTACAGTATCACAAAAGGACATAGATAATGGTGATGATCAATGTCACTGATGCCTGGGATATCAAATATTTATGAGCATATGAATAGAAAAATTTATTTGATATATTATCCAATGGAAATTAAAGTATATAAGTTGGAGCTACATATGTGATTTCACATAAAAATCACATGGAGTGAGTGAGTAATGCAACTACAGAATGTCTTCCGAGTACACCTTTTACACAAATATTGAAAACATGCAAGCTGGCACTATATATTTGTTGTAGATTAGATTTTTGCTCAGAAAGTGATCAGTCCTCCTCCTACTATCTCTAATGGAGAAATACATTTTCCAGGTCCACTGATGGCTTGGCCTTAGGATTTACCCAATGCAACATGAACTCTGATTGGATAGTGTGAGATCCAAGCCAAGGCTTCAAGAGGCATCATATCAGCTTGTTTCTGTTGGAGTTCCTGACCTTGACAGTAAAAAGTGCATGTTCCCTGATTCTTACCTTTTAGTCTCGGCCTCATAATGAGAATATGTAGGGATACAATGTCCCAGCTCATGCCTCCTCCCCCCACTCCCCCACATGCTGATGGCATGAAATTAGTGCTTGTTATAGAATACTACAATACAGCAAAGACTGAAGGATGCAATCTATCTGTCTTCTATACCTATTTATCTATTATGTATGTATAATAACCAGTAAACTCAGGACAGTGCTTAGTTTTTGAGGGGTGGAACAAAGAATCTTTGTCCTTTATTGTATTTTATTTTTCTTCACAGCTCATGTGTATTTATTATATCCTTCTCCCTCCCATTAAAATGTAAATTATATGAAGGCAGGAGAATTACCGAATTTGTTGTCTGGTGTGGTCCATATATTCAATACATCCTCTGGCATACAAGAGGCGCTAAATAAATGTACTAAAAGCATGAGGCTACTTGCTCATCTATAAGTACGGACAACATGTACTGGCCTTGCAGTATACTGGCCATTATACTGAAGATCAATGGAAAGTAGGCTGGAAAGCATCAATGATGTTCAACCTTGCCTCAAGGCACTCAGTTATATCAGTCTCCTTTTATTTTTTCTGCTCTAGATATGAGATTTCTGTGTTTAACTAATCTCAATGGTAGCAAACTTAAGATGTAGATCCCTTTGCTCTTGGCTGTGCGATCTGGAACAGATTATTTAACTTTTCTGTGTTTCAGTTTCCTGCATACAATAATGCCTAACTCATAAGATGACTGAGAATATTAAACAGCATAATCATATGAAGCACTAAGCACAAAACTTGACACATAATAAATACTCAGTAAATATTAGCTATTTACATTTACTACTATGCACCACCACTGCTACCACTAAAGAAATAGTTACCTGTGGAATAAAAGTTCACAAATATTTGGAAAACTACTTTACTAAACTAAGAACTTCCACATTAGCTTCTCATTTTCATCTCCAATATGATTATTATGTGTAATCCAGTCTGGCCCAGTTACTGTGCCATCTCCGTTATCCGACGGCCTCAGGAGGGTGAGCAGGGACGCGGAATTAATACCGCAAATGGGCTCTGCATGGCTAGTAACCTTCTTCTTTATTAATAATATCACGAGGTTACCAGCATTTACATAGAGGGCCTTGGGATGTGGAGGGCGGGCGCAGTTCTCACAGCGGGATATGACTGGATGCAAGGGCGGAAGCAGCATTTAGTAATGTATGATTGGTCTGCATCACCTGTCACCTGTGTCAATGCATTGCTATGGTTTCTTACAGGAGCATGGTCTCTTTTTGTCTGCCAGGAGAGAGAGAATAAGAAGGGTTTGGCCACAATTATAGAGTTGTTCTTTCAGTTTATGCTTTTCTCATCCCAGTTGTCTCTTATAAATTGTATTAGGAATACACTTCCAAGAGTTTAATGTGACTAATTGCATATGCTCTCTTACTTGCCTCTGTTCTTGATCAGGTGGACAATGTGAGGGATCAGGGCACGTGTTTGGGAAGGAACACGTTAACTTCCATTTTAAAGGCCGTATCGAGCATTTGTTCCTTTGCCTTAGGTGAGGCTATGTTGAGAGTTGCTTCCGGTCATCACTCTGTCTCAGCATGAGCTAAGTCTCTGGCCTCTGCTCCCTATGATATAAGTGAGAAGTTGTGAGTCTGTGAAAAGAGCTTTCTAGTAGGGTTCTTAAGTGTTCCGTGTTTTGGCAATTATCTCTGTTTTAGGACCCATATCATCTCCCCCATTTTGGGGGACTACCAAGGGAAATCAAACCCAAACTCACTATTCATGTACTTTTGGCAAGATGTCTTCCTTGGCCAGGATATTTTATCCTGAGCTCTCTGTATTATAAAAGTCTACATTATTTAGTTCAGACTTTACTTAAGGGGCATTGTTTAAATGAACTTGGACATAATGTTTTCTTTTAGGAAAAAATAAAACAAAAATCATAAACAATAAGAGAATATTATAAATATTACCTCTGTATCATTATCTTCATAGTTATTAGAGCATAAAACATATACCAAAAAAAATCTCACCAAAAAGAAGCAAACAAATAATGACCAAATCTTTGTTTTCAGTGAACTATGATAATCTAATAGTATAAATGAAGCAAATTAAAGATTTTTATTGAAATAGTTTTAAAGCAATGGAATTTGTAACTTGGAAAATATATAAACACCCTATTTCCTATTATTGTTTCTATTTTGCACTTATTTGTGGTTCATATATAAGAGAAACCATATGATATTGAGCTTGTGTGTCTGATTTATTTCACTTAGCATTATGTTCTCAAGTTGCTTCCATTCACCTATGAATGCCTCAAATTTACCTTTCTTTATGGCACTGTATTACTCTATTGGGTAGTAGTACCACATTTCCTTATCCATTCATATATATATATATATATATATATATATATATATATACACACACACACACACACACACACACACACTGTTTCCAAAATGTAGCTAAAATATACTGTGTCACATAAGTATATATTTATTTCTGTAATATGACAATTTTAACTATTTGGAAACATACCTAGGAACAAGACAGCTGGGTCAAATGGAACTTTAAGTTTTTTGAGAAATCTTCCATCTGATTTGCATACTTTTTTTTTCCCTAGATTATGTTCCCACCAACAGGGTAGCAGATTTTTCCCCCCACAACCTCATCAGCATTTTTTTAAATATATTTTTGATCATAGCCATCTATTCCAGAATAAGATGGTATCTCAGTGTAATTTTAATTTGCTTTTCTCTGATGATAAGAGATGATGATAATTTTTTCATTGATTTATGGACAATTTGTTCGTCTCATTATGAGAAGTATGTACTCATTTTGGTTGCCCTTATTTTGATAGGGTCTTTTGTTTTGGCAGTCTAATATTTTTAAGTTCTTTATATAATCTTTTTTTTGTTTTTGAGACAGGGTCTTTGTGGTTCTTTGTAGTTCAGTCTGGTCCTCAGCTCACTATGTAGCCCAGGCAAGCCTGGAACTCAGCAATCCTCTTGCCTCTGCCTCCCGAGTGCTGGGATGACAGGTGTGAGCCA
>PVIC010013044.1:27133-38797 GCA_004025085.1 Thryonomys swinderianus
TGAGCCACCACGCCCGGCACTGTGGTATGTGGTATTGATTGCTGGTGGGCGTGAGTCTCCACACCTAGCATTGTATGTGGTTTCCGGGGATCAAACTCAGGACCTTGCGCTTGCGAGGCAGGCGTTGGAACCACTGAGCTAACCCTCTGGCTCCCTCTTTATATATTCTTGATGTTACTCCTCTTTACATGGAATATCTGGTGAAAAAATTTCCTTGTTGTGTAGATTGACTCTTCACTCTGTGGCTTGTTTCCTTTGCAGTGGAGAAGCTTTTTAGTTTGACATCCCAGTTGTTGATTCTTGGTGTTATTTCTTGTGACACTGGAGTTCTGTTCAGAAAGTCTTTGCCTATGCTTATGTGTTTAAGAATCGTACCTACTTTATCTTCCAATAGATTATGTGTTAACATTTATATCCTTGGTCCATTTTCATTTTAGTTGGGCACATGGTGTAATATATGAGCCTAGCACCAATATTCTGCATGTGCATATCGAGTTTTCCTACCACCATTTATTAAGGAGCCTGTGTTTCCTCCAGCATATGTTTTCCCCCCACTTTGTCCAAGACCAAATAGCTGTATGTGTCTGAGGTTGTTTCTACTTCTTCTATTCTGTTCCTTTGATCCCTATTCTGCTGTTGCGGCAGCACTGAGCTGTTTTAATCTCTGCACCTTCACAGTATAATTTCAAATCTGGGGTTGTGATGCCACCTGTTTTGTTTTTGTTAACCAGGATTGCTTTTGCTATTCTAAATCTGCTACCATTCCATGTAAATCTTAAGATTATTTTCTCTAGTTCTGTGAGAAATGAAGTTGGCATTTTGAATGTGATTATATTAAATTATGTGTCAGTTTTGGAAGTATAGCCATTTTGATTATGCTGCTTTTGTCTAACCAGGAACAGGTGATATTGTTCCATTTCTTCATGTCCTCCTCCATTGCCTTTTTCTGTCAAATGTAATTTTCACTGTAGAGGTCTTTTACTTCCTTTGTTAGGTTAATACCTAATTACTTAATTTTTTGATGTTATTGTGAGTAGTTTTGTTTTCCTAGTTTCTCTTTCTGTGAGTTTATTACTGTACTAGAATGCTGATGATAATTTTGTGTGTTTTTCTTGTGTTCTGCTACATTGCTGAATTTGATTATCAATTCTAGGAGTCCTTTGGTGGACTTTTTGTGGTCTTGTAGGTAAAGCATCATGTCATCTGCAAATTATGATATTTTGACTTTGTCCTTTCGTATACATATCTGTTGTAGTCAGGGCTTGCAAGGGAATATATTTAATACAGGACACATAATCTACAGGATTACTTTATATTCACCCAAAAATTCACTCAAAAATTCAAATGTAGAGAAGTACAAGATATCTGTCCACACACTAGAGACCTGAAGAATCTAGCCGAGGACCTCGGATTCCTTAGCAATGTCCCCTATTAGTACAGCTGAAGACCTAGAGTCTATACCAATGTCCTCCATAAGTCTAGCTAGTGGCCTACAGTCCACAGCAATGTCTCATGGAACTCAGTATTGAGGATATGCACTGGGAAAGCCAAAAGGCCAGTGGTGAAAGCTAACAAGTCTATGCCAGAGGGGTGAAGAATGTATACCATCAGGCTGAGTGATCTGCACTGGAACCATGAAGTGATGTTCAAGCTCCCCTGATGAGAACAGCAGCTGTGCTCAGTGACAGTGAGGACCCAAGTTCCTCCAACGATGAGAACTGCTGAGTTTGTACCAGTAAAATCAGCTGCAGCAAGCTTCTCCAGGAAAATCAACAGGATACAATTTTCCCCTCTGGTTCTCATTTTATGCTGTTGGCAACAATTCTCAGGAGGGTCTTACATGCCTAGGACTCAGTTCATTTGGGCATTCCAAGATGACTGTTAGTTAATCCACCACAGTATCCGTTTATTTTTTTCCCCTTGCCTGATTGTTCCAGCTAATATTTCAAGGGCCATGTTGAATAGGAATAGTGATAATGTAAATCTTTGTCTTGTTCCTAGTTTTAGAAAGAATGTTTTTAATGTTTTCCCATTTAATATGATATTGACAGAAGGTTGGTCATAAATGAGTTGTATCATGTTGAGATAAGGTCCTATTTTCTTCACAGTATTTTGTTTCCAAAATGGATTTCAAGTTCTCTCAAAGGCTTTTCCAACATTTATTTAATTGATCCTGTGGTTTATGTTTTTGTTTTTGTTCATGTGATTGATTATATTTATTGATTTGCATAAGTTGAACCATCCTTGCATCCCTGGGATGAAGCCTACAGGGTCATGATGCATGATCTTTTTGATGATTTATCAAATTTGATTTGACAGTATCTTGCTAACAATTTTTGCATTAGAGAAATATTCATTAGAGAAATTGGTCTAGTTTTTCTTTTTGCTTGGATCCTTGTCTGTTTTCAGGATGTTAGCTTCTGAAAATGATTTTCTCAGTACTCCTTCCTTCTCAATTTCATTAAAAATTTTGAGGAGTTTTGGTGTTAGATGCTTTTGGTGTTAGATGTTTAGGTAGTTTTTGTTGTTGTTATCACTTCAATATCATTTCCTGTTTCAGGATTGTTCAAGCTTCCTCTTTCTTTTTCTTTCTTTCTTTCTTTCTTTCTTTCTTTCTTTCTTTCTTTCTTTCTTTCTTTCTTTCTTTCTTTCTTTCTCTCTTTCTTCTTTCAGTTTCTTTTGCTATTGGTTTCTAGTTTCATTGCACTGTGATCTGATAATATGCATGGCAAATTTTTGATTTTTTGCATTTACTTAGGCATGTTTTATTACCTAATATGTGGTCTATTTTGAAGGAAGTATCATATGCATTTGAAAAGGATATGAGTTCTATTGTCATTGAGTCAAACACTTTTTTATGTTTACTAATTCTATTTATTTGGAGGCTTGGTTCCACTCTAATATTTCTTTGTTCTTGTTTTACTTAGTTGATCTATTTGTGATAGTGGGTTTTTGAGATCCCTCACTATAATTGTATTGATGTTTATTGATCTATCAATTCAATGATAATTGTTCTTTGTAAATTTAGCATATTTGTAACAATATTCATAGTTGTGTGGCTCTTTATATTGTCATTCACTACTTAGCCTAATAAATCACCAATGATTTTAGCCATTATTTGATAAATTTTATGTAATACGTATGATCAGTTTAATAAAAGGGTTTACTTTCCTGTTCTTTAGTCTCCTCAGTTCTTGCCACTTCTACACTTTATAATAATGTACTCCAGGTCAAAGGCCTAGAAATAAAAGCTTCTAGAAAGACCAGGGCAATAGGGTTATAACCCAGACCCTGGCACTAATTAACTCTGAATTCCAGCTGCTTCTTATTTGAAAAAAAAAATCGTATCTACCAAGGAAAATTAGTGATCAAAGTGGCCTCCAAAGAACAGCCTTGTAGACACTCTCTGCTCCTAGCTAATTCTCCTCTTCTGTATTCTAGGTGACTCTTCTCTGAGGGCTCTGCTTTTAGTCTCACTCCTTTTGTCAGAATTTGGTGCTTCTCTCCAGTGGAATTTATAGAGGTTCTGACTCAATGGTTTTGTGCTGAATCTTAAAAATTTCTATTGTTATAAGGACCCAAAGGATTTTATATTATAGGGCAGCTATTGCCACCAGAATATTACACTTGATCTCAGCCAAAAGGCTGAGAAGAGATTGCCACCAGAATATTGTACTCCACTACTTGGAGTACACAGTCTGTACTACTAACCTGAGTAGGAATCTTCATATTCAGATAAATTTGAATTAAGGAAAATAAAAGTACATGATCACTATGTTGAATTCAGTTTATTGTGAATTGAAACATAAGTTGTATTCTTAAGTTTTCATTGGCACATTAAGCTTTTCTATACTTCCATACCCCTAAATGTTCAAACTCTGTCTTAATTCCTTTGCACTTAAAAATGTAAAACCCTTTTTGTTTAAGCTTTGCATACTTCATTTTTCCTTTCTAAGTCAGATATAGTCTCATTATTTATTCAAAATTCGGACTCAGTAGCATTCCAGGATTCTGAATCAAACTCCGAATTCACATACAACTTAGGAAAATGGACCTTTCTCATTGCTTTGTCTCTCTGACACTACACTTCCTCAAGATTGCTAAGTTCTTGGGCCGGAGGGTTAGCTCAGTGGTTCTGGTGTCTGCCTCGCAAGCGCAAGGTCCTGAGTTCGATCCCCGGTAACCACATACAATGCTGGGCGTGTTGACTCACACCCACCAGCAATCAATACCACATACCACAGTGCCGGGTGTGGTGGCTTACGACTGTTATCCCAACACTCGGGAGGCAGAGGCAGGAAGATTGCTGAGTTCGAGGCTTGCCTGGGCTACATAGTGAGCTCAGAGCCAGCCTGAACTACAGAGCGAGACCCTGTCTCAAAAAAAAAAAAAAATTGCTAAGTTCTTTCACACTTCTGCATTCAGTCAGCATGAAACACACCTCCATGACATACTTTTATGTCTGAGTCAGTTGTTCTGTAGAAATTAACTCATTAGTAAACAATGTCTTTTTTCATTTTCAACTCTTGCCACTGGAGTGGGTATTTTCATTTGCCAAATTTGGAGAGTTTTTTTTTTAGGGGGGTGCAATGCCATTCTCTTTATAGGATGATATAGAAGCTCAGAGGAGTCTGTGTAAATATACATTGTGATAAGTATAAAGCATAATTCAGATATTGGGTGGAGTTACAAATAGGTGTCGTCCTCTACAATTTCTCCTGTCCCAGTGGGTTTTGGAAAGGCTAGAATTCTCATGCATCTTAAATTTATACTACTATCCAAACATAATCATATTTACTTTTCATCCCTATTGAGCTCCAAAGAATAATCTACATCTTTTTCCTTTTAATTTTTCATAATGCATGAATATTAGCTCTCTACCTAACTTAATTTCCAACTGTACTGCTGACTCTAACCTACCCCACTTTTCTGCCTTCATTTCTATGTACTATATTTTCTTTGTTTTTATATCTTAGACCATCAAGTGGGGTCATAGAACTTCATTTGATTTCTTAATGATGAAGAAATCATGAGTGTTTAGATAAATAGAACTGTTTTTAGTCACCAAGTCAGAAATACATATTATTAAACACTTTTAATAAGAAAAAGAGCCAAAGAAAATGGCTTCCATCCATTTAGACAATTATGAAAGAGAATTTATTCTTAAAGTACTGTTCTATCATGCCATTTAAACTCAAGGACTACACTGGTTTCTGAAAATAAGAGGACAGGAGGATCTATTATATTCCCAAAATTATCAAAAAGAAAGGAGATACCTGGAACATTTATGACTATTGCTAGCTCCTGGATGTTTTGATTTATGAACTTCTGGGTCTAGAGGTCTGGGCACAGTTATGAGAGGTGAGTAAAAAGTATGTGGTTTTGCACAGACATATATATTTCCTTTTATTACTTGTAGGCAGAATTCTACAAGTGCACCCTTCACTCCTGGCTAGGTTCCATTTCCTAATGCGGTGAAACATCATTCTTGTGGTTATATATATATATATTACATCATATGGCACAGTTGACTTTTAGGTAGGGAGGTCATCTCAGTGGGCCTGATCTGGTCACACAAATTAAAATATTTTCCTGGCCGGTGGTGAAATGTGAAAGCAGAAAGGGAAATCAGAAAAATTTTAAGTGTGAGAAAGACCTGAAAAATGCTATTATGAGTTTGAATATGGAAATGGGTATGTAAAAAATAATGCAGCTGGCTTCTGTGAGTAGAATGGCCCTCTGGCTGGCAGCCATCAAGAAAATAGAGACTTTAGTCTTATAATTGTAAGGAACTGAATTCTTCCGTAACTAACCTGAGCTTGGAAGAGAGTTCTAGGCCAGTAAGAAAAGGCAAAGTTCAGCTGACAACTTGATTTTAGCTTTATAAGACTCTTAACGAAGATTCCAGTCACACCATCTTGCACCTCTGAATTACAGAACTATGGGCTGATATTACATGGTGCTATTTTAAGTCACTGAAATTTTAGTAATTTGTTGAACAGCAATAAAAACCTATTATGGAATTTGTTTTGTCCTAAGAAAGTGGGTCTCCTGAAATCATAGACATGTTATCTCCATGGATAAAAGCACAATGACCCTTATGCACAATCTTGTGCCCAGTAAGTATTCCAGAAGTGTTAACTGATGACAAATAGGGTCACTGAACCAAGTGAAATTGTTCAATGTGCTCTTTGGTCATGGAGAGTCATTGGAGCTGTTTCTTTCATTCACAGCTACTATTAAACATCTTCCTGGCTGGAAGGTCAGGGCCACCTTTGGCTTAGTTTTTCTCCCCCTCAATAGGAAGAGTCCCTCGGGGACATACAGGTTTAACGGCTACAGTGTGTGGTCTTAAATGAGAAGCGCTAAGTTCCCTCAGGGATCAGGGAGATGATACTAGGAATAAAAATAAACCGGGAAGCACTTGCTGCCCTCCTACTTGGGCTGATGAGGAGCTAGATGATGAAGCTGCATTTTTAACATGACCATGAGAGTAGAAAATGGCTCATTCCTTTTTACAGTTCCCATTAAGGACTTTGTCCACGGAAAGGTTATATTTACAAATGCTTTATAAAATGTAGCTTCCTTCCTGTTCCCAGTACAGAGGGCATCAATGGTTGCCAAAGTATTTGTTCACTTTTGCTTTGCACCTCTACTCTTCCTTTTCTTTCTTCTTCCTTCCTATTCCTAATTTCTTTTCTTTTCTAGTTCTTTCCTTCTTTCTTTTTTCTATCAAGCTGTTTATTTGGAAGGGTGAGAGCTACAGCACAGAAAAAAAAACCCTCAGGCTTTCAGAGTGAGATAAATGTCCTTTATTCTTATTTGAGTTTCTCACTGTTTAGAGTGTAAGAGGAGAAAATAGAACAGTCTAACAGAAGCAGAGAGCAAGACCTTTTCCATGGTGTTTGAAAAAGACTAAAAGAGGGGGCAGAAAGAAGGATGAGGTGTTCCCATTTCTGTCTCTAGACAGAATGTTGTCACTCAGTCAACATTTCAGGAGTGCCATGATATTTACTCTCATTTTATGTCATTAAACATTATATAAAGGGGTTTCACCATAAAGGTTTAGTGTGTCTAGACATTTTCAGACTGTTCTTAGGAAGATTTGATTCCTTTCTGTTATGGCTTGTGTCTAGATATCCTCCCAAAACTTCATGCAGCCTTAGGTGGTGTCTTTGTGTGAGTAACAGGGAAAGGGAAAGTTACTAGAACTTCTGCAGTTGAGTTCTAGTCTCCTGTGATTCAGGGCAGCACAAGGCAAATTAATTATATAGAAAAACTAGAAAAATGACACGAGAAGAAGCTGAGTTTTGGATATGTTCAGTGTTGCTCTGGGCAGGAAATAGGAAAGATCCAGAGCTTGCCACTCTTTATTTGATACATCAGGAGTAACAAATGTATGAGGTCACTCAGAGGGCAGAAGTTGGTAGATCCTAGAACCACAAAGAACTTCCATAGATTAGGAAGTTGCCCATCTGCAAGATGTCTTCATTGGTACAATCTTTCCCTGGAGCATCACAGCATTACAAGACCACTGAGGCCTTAGCTGTGATGAGGGGAGATGAAAACAGAGTTATGTCTCAATATACCATAGCCCACTTGCAAGCAAGACAACTAGGACAATCATAATTTTTATTGGGAAAAGAATTTTCCCCAAATTATGTAAAATTGTTCCTGATACTTTTCAGAGGCAGCTGGATCTAGAGTGTGTGATGTTGGGATCTAGAGTATGAGATTATAAATTAGTCCACTGATTGGTTTGGCATAGTTCTGGGCAGGATTATGGTGCCCCAGACTGGGTGTGAATGATACCAGCTCTAAGGGCATGTAGACTTGGTAAAATGTAGGGTACAGAGAGAGGGCTGCTATAGCTGTCACTTGCTGTTTCTTCACTACTTCGCTGCTTTGCTACTTTCAAGAACTACCTGATAAAAACTGTTTCTTCTCTGAGATGCCCTTCTGCCATTCCGCCCTGCCTAGGAGCCATCTAATTATGGACTGAAGTTTCCCTCTATAAGCCATAAACTAAATAAATCTTTCCTCCTTTAACTTTCAGTGTTTGGTATTTTGTCTCCAAAAGAAGAAAAGTAACTAAGACAATCCCCTTAAGTAGCTAGTGAGATTGCTAGGAAGCATAGAATGAATCCACATATAAAAATACATACAGGCCATTATGGCTTTCCTCATGATATCCTGCCCTGTGTACTCCACAGTGTGTTCTTGTTTCGCTTCTCCTCTTCATCATGGCTCAAGCTCATTCTGCATAGCCAGTTTCACACCTGTGCTTCACTTTTACTTTTTCAAAGAAATTTTTTGTCAATCTTGCCTTTTAGACAGCCCAAGCTCACTTTGAGGAGCCAGTTTCTCTCTCACTCTTCATGTTTACTTTTTCAAATAAGCTTTGTTTCTGCTTCAAAAAAAAAAAAAAAGACATTCAGAAGATGCAGGTAGCTTCAGTTAGCTAAAGAACTGAAGTTTCTTTGAGTTGAGGGAGAGAAGGAGAGGGTCTGCAACTTAGTGAAAACATCAAAGAGAAGTGCAGAAAGGCTCTTTGTAGCATAGGATTGGGAGAGAGGAGTGAAATATAGTCCTTTTGGATGCACAGTGGGGTGAAGATGAACATTCTTTGTGTTCATTGACATAATTCTCACATTATCACCTGAACTGTGGCCCTCACATAAATTCTCATGCTGAAACCCTAATGCCTAGTACATCCTAGAATGAATGAGTGTATTTTGGAGATATGGCTCTAACAAGGTTGGTAATGTTAGAACTAACAATGTAGTTTAGTAATAGAGCACTTGCTTAGTATATGCAGAGTCCTAGGTTCTACCTCAAGCACTGTAAAAAGCAAAAGAGATAATGAATATTAAGTGAGGTCATAAGGATGGGACTCTTGTCTGATGTGATTGATGTCTTTATAAGAAAAGAAAGGTATGCAGGGATGTGCGCACACAGAGTAAGGCCATGTGAGGACACAGAGAGACCTCCATCTGCAAGCCAAGGAGTGACACCTCAACCTTGGATTTTAAACATCCACAACTTTGAGAAATAAATTTCTGTGGTTTCACCCTCCAGTCTATGTATGCTATGGGTGCCTGAGCAGACAAATACACATGCGGAGGAAGACTTCATACATCCTGATTCTCAATGCTGGGCCAGAGTTGCTTTAATTTCCTGACACTCATGATCAAAGCTTTAAGTGAGCTAATGGTGATGGCTATGTCAGCACTTGAGGAGACCACTGATCCTGGCAGAATTTCCAGCTTTGACCTCTTGTAGGTCCTGTCACTTATCTGGGCCATTTTTATTTCTTTGATGAATTAAGAAATTGATAAGAATGACTTGCTAATGTGTGGATACAAAGTTCAAATTAGGAATCATAATAACTTTGGTGGAATTTTTGAAATACTCCTTACTTTTCTCCCTGCCTCTGTTGAAAATATTTGGTTTTATTTTTTATTCTCTTGTGATTAAAAACACTTAATATACTATTTAGACGCAACAAATTTTAAGGTAAGTAAAACAAACCAAGTGTGGAGACACATATAGTGCATTTTTCTACATACATGGATTATCTAAAGTAATCAAACTCATAAAAACAAAACCTAGAATGGTCACTACCAGGAAAAGGATTAGGGGAAATAAGGAGTTGTTATTCAACATATAGTTCAAGTAAGAATCAAACCTCTACAGAATTTGTTTTGTTTTGTTTTGTTTTGTTTTTGAGACAGGGTCTCGCTTTGCAGTTCAGGCTGGCTCTGAGCCTACTATGTAGCCCAGGCAAGCCTCGAATTCAGCGATCCTCCTGTCTCTGCCTCCTGAGTGCTGGGATTACAGGCGTGAGCCCCCATGCCCCGCCATTTTTTTAAATTGAATTCTTTATTGGTACAATTTATATACATCTCAAAATCACATATAACATTGGGAAATTTGTACCAGTATATGCCACAAGTTAATGCTCATTTTTACCCATATCCCTACCCACTCCCCCCTCCTCCCCCCTTTATACAAGCTCTTTTATTTTCTTTCTGTATCATATTTATTCATTCCCCTCATCACATTCCCACACCAAGTTTCCTATAGAAATATTCCACTCTATAAAAGCTGTCCTACTTTCTAGAACTCATTTGCATCTATAGGTGTTCATGCCAAAGAGAAGATCTGGGAATTGTCTATCTGTGGTCTATTGATTTCACTTATTAGTATATCCTCCAGATGTCTCCATTTGCACCTAAATGGATCGATCTTGTCATTCTTTATGGCAGAGTAATACTCCATTTTGTAAAAAAAAACCCCACATCTTCTTTATCCACTCTCCAGTTGATGGACATTTGGGTTGTTTCCAAGATTGAGCTATCACAAACTGAGCTTCTATGAACAAGGGTGTACATCTGTCTTTCCAGTGTGAGTTTTTAAGTTCTTTTGGGTATATTCCTAGCAGGGGTATAGCAGGGTCAAATGGGACCCCTAGTCCTAGTTTTCTGAGAAATCTCCACACAGATCTCCACAATGGTTGCACAAGTCTGCAATCCCACCAACAGTGTAGAAGGGTTCCTTTCTCCCCACAGCCATGCCAGTATTTATCGTTGGTTGACTTTGTGATCGCAGCCATTCTTTGTGGAGTGAGGTGGAATCTCAATGTTGTTTTCATTTGCATCTCTCGAATGACCAGAGATGTTGAGCATTTCTTCATATGTTTCTTGGCTGCTTTGATTTCTGCCGCTGAGAAGCGTCTGTTCATTTCAGTTGCCCATTTTTGAATTGGGTCTTTAAATTTGGGGAGGCTGATCTGTTTGAGTTCTTTATATATTGTCGATAATAGCCCTTTGTCTGATACACAGCTAGTAAAGACTTTTTCCCATGTTGTTGGTTGTCTTCTAGCAGTGCCAGCGACTTCTTTGGCTGAGTAGAAGCTTTTCAGTAGAATGAGACCCCATTTGTTGATTCTTTCTGCTAGTTCTTGTGCTAGAGAGGTTTTATTCATAAAGTCTCTGCCTAAGCCAATGTCTCCAAGAGTTTTACCAAGCCTGTTTACCAGCAGGCTTATTGTTTCTGTTTTAATGTTTAAGGCTCGTACCCACTGTGAGTTTAGTTTTGTGCATGGTGAAAGAGATAGGTCTAGCTTTAGCTTTTGGCAGGCTAAAGCCCAGTTTTTCCAGCAACATTTGTTAAAGAGGCTGTCTTTCTTCCATTGGGGATGTTTGGCTCCTTTGTCAAAGATAAGGTGGCTTAGTGGATCTGGAGTTGTTTCTGGGTCTTCTAATCTATTCCACTGGTCCTCGGGTCTGTTACTTTGCCAGTACCATGCAGTTTTTATCACGGCGGCTTCATAGTAGAGTTTAAATTGGGAATTGTAATACCCCCTGCCATGTCGTGGTTGCTTAGAATTGCTTTTGCTATTCTAGGTTTCTTGTGGTTCCAGATGAATTTTTGTATTATTTTCTCTAGCTCTGTGAAGTATGCCATTGGAATTTCAATTGGAATTGCATTGAATCTATATAGTAGTTGTGGGAGTATAGCCATTTTGACGATGTTGGTTCTCCCGACCCAGGAACAAGGGATATCTTTCCATTTTCTGGTTTCCTTTTCTATCTCAGTTTTCAGAGTCCTATAGTTTTCAGAGTAGAGGTCTTTCACTTCCTTTGTTAGGTTGATTCCTAG